>QANZ01030364.1:19287-67792 GCA_003254925.1 Chamaecrista fasciculata | reverse complement strand
TATACACCGAGGTCATGCTGGTCTTGGTTCATTTACGCTCCCACGTGAATGATCGACCAGGGACAGTTTTAGATTATTTATCATATAATTAATCAAGGATTGTTATCATAGTAAACACGCTAATAATATGATAACCATTAATTTATCTCCATAAATTAATTGATATGTTCAAAACATATTTATAAAATGATTGGCCCTAGGGCACAATCTCCAACAAATTCTTCGTCGTAGTCGGTATTGACATTGTCATGGTCATCAACTCTTCGTCGTGACGGACCCGCCTCCCCACTACATCTAGCTATATTATTCGTACCTCTAGGTAAGTCAAACTCAGATCGATACACACTTGAGGATGCAAAATTCTCAGCTGCAGGGACAATTAAATTTATGTTCTGTGTGGGGACTTCTTCGAAGGCAGGGACAATAAAATGTCTGTTCTGTGCGGGGACTTCTTCAAAGGCAGGGACCATTTCATTATTCAGATCAATTGCACAGTTCACAACTTCTACATACAACTCAAGCACAAGCATTGAGTTTCCCATTAATGTCAAGTGTAAATCCATCATTGACTCCACGAAATCATCATCCACTAAGCTAAAAGTCGAGTAGACATATCATCCACTTTCCTGACTAATTGGCATTCTATACACGATAGAATTTATATCTTTCAGGTGAGAAAGTCTTAGTTTCTGCCTAATCAATTCATTCAATCTGTCTAACGTAATGTCACTAGACAACGCCATCACTCTTTTATGTTCAGATTCAAATACAACCCCATTGACACCATTAGAGATTATTCCATGACTATATATCAAGCATCTGACTGTCGTTGCCATTTTTTTCTAATAAATCAAAATTTAAATACAATTATCATCTAAAATGAAATTATATTTATGATAATAAAATTCTAACATTGTCTAAAATATTATATCTAAAAAACAAGTTGTATCAATTATTTTAAAGTTATCTAAAATTTTCTCTAACAAATAAATTAATAACAATATTCAACAATTAAATTTCTAACCATATTATCTATTTTCTTATCTAACAAAAAATTAACTAACATTATCTAACAATATTATCTCTAACAAATATATATTATTCTTCAACATTATCTATTTTATACAATATTTTTTAAAATCTAACAATTTTATTTAAACTAATATATCAATCCAAATCAAACCACATTATTTTTCTAGAACATCAAAAAAGTAATCTCAAACAAATAATTTATTTAATAACATTATCTAACAAGTTAATCTCTAACAATATTTTCTAATACTAAATCTAACAATTTTATCTCTAGTAATATTATTTCAAGATTATCTAATATTTCATCTAACAAAATAATTTATTTAATAACATTATCTAACAAGTTAATCTCTAACAATATTTTCTAATACTAAATCTAAAAATTTTATCTCTAGTAATATTATTTCAAAATTATCTAATATTTCATCTAACAAACCTATTTTCTAAAATATCTACTATTTTACCTAACATATCATTATTATTTCTCTAATTAGCCAACTACTAAATAATTTATTTACCAAAAAAATCAAATTTCCTAACAATAAAATATTATTTTCAAAATTATTTAATATTTAATATTTAAAATATTAATTTCGAAATTATTTAATATTTAAACCAACTAAATTAAATCAACTTTGTCTTACTAAATTGTCTCAAAATTTAAAATCATTTTCTAAATTTATCTAACAAAATATCAACAAAAATTACTAACATCCTATTAATTCAACTTTCATTGCTTTAATCCTGAAGTCTGACATGCCAGAGACCTTCAAAGACTTTCGGCCTATTGGATTATGCAATGTCATTTATAAGATTATTTCTAAAGTGATGGTGAATCGCCTACAACATCTCATGGACATGATCATCTCCCCTTACCAAAATGCCTTCATTAAAGGCCGTTTGATCTCTGACAATATTTTTTTGGCTTCTGAAATGATGTCTATCATTCATAAAACAAAGAAAGCTAAGTCCTGTTGGGGTGCACTAAAGATGGACTTGGCTAAAGCTTACGATCGGGTGGATTGGGGTTTCCTGCAAGCGGTCCTGAGAAGAATGGATTTCCCTGAACCATTTATTAGATGCATCATGAATTGTGTCTCTTCTGCCAGCTTCTCTCTGCTGCTGAACGGACAAATCTCCGTAGATGTTAGTGTTTGTAGGGGCCTTAGACAAGGTAACCCCCTCTCACCATATCTCTTTATTCTTTGTATGAATGTATTCTCTTGCTTATTGGCGGACGCAAAAAGAGAGGGGAAGGTTCAGGGTATCAGATTTGCCCGTAGTGGCCCGCCGATTTCACATCTCCTTTATGCCGACGATTTGATCCTTTTCTTTAGAGCAGATAACAACTCCCCATGCTTTCTAAAATCCAAGCTCGATGTATTTTGTGAAAAAGCTAGTTTGAGTATCAATGTGCATAAGTCAAATATGGTTCTTAGACCCAACACTCCTAGGACTTTGACGGATGAGCTTAGCCGTTTGTTCGGGGTTGAAGCTACGAATAAGCTGGGTAAGTATCTGGGTGTCTTCGTGGATGACAAACAGGATCTAAAACGAAATTTTGATGATCTGATCCAGAAAATTTATAATAGGCTTGCTGGTTGGAAGAGCCAGATGCTATCTCAGGCTGGTAGGGTTACCCTGATAAAGTCGATTATGCAATCGGACCCGGTCTATAAACTCTCTTGTTTTCAAGCACTGAAGAGAATTTCGGAGGCTATCAATGGATCTATGACTAATTTCTTCTAGGGCTTCAGAGGGGACAAAATGAGAAGTCATCTACTCAATAGAAGAATTTTATTTAGTCCGAAGCATGAAGGTGGCTTGGGGTTTCGAGATACAAGTCTGGTCAACAAGGCTCTGTTAGCAAAACATACGTGGAGAATGCTCAACAATCCATATTCTGTTCTTGGCGCATGGGTTAGAAACAGGTATCTCATCCCTTATATTGATTTTGATTTCAAACCTAGGAGCTCAGGCTCGATTGTCTGGAAGGGGGTAAGGAATTGCTCCAATGTGATCACGGATCATGTGAGATGGAAGTTGGGTATGGGAGACAGAGTTGACATCAGGAGCTCGTTTTGGGATGGCAGGATTGAGGGGGAGCCTACTGGAATCTTGGTGAGTGACCTTGTTAATTACTCATCTTACTCTTGGGATGTGGGGAAGATTTCTATGGTCTGTACGGAGGAGCAAGCGGCGGATTTACTGAGAACTCCGAGACTGGTTAGACACATTCCTGATGCTCATCTATGGACACCTGTTACCTCCGGGTCGTATACCACTGTTGATGGCTTTAAACTGCTAAGTCGGGGTAACCATCCGGGTCAGGGTAATAATCGCTCATCTTCCTTTCCTTGGAAAGATTTTTGGAGAACGAAGGCTCCGATGAGGGCTCTGCTGACGGTTTGGAAAATTTACAATGATGCCATTCCTACTTTCACGAATTTGAATCAACACCATCTGCGCTGCGAGATTATTTGCCCTATGTGTGGGGCCACTGATGACTCGGTGTCACATACTTTCCTCCTTTGTAGCTTTGCTAGGGAGGTTTGGTTCGGACTGCCAATCTCCTACAGGTTTCATCCCAGAAGTTGTAGTTTTCGCACTTGGTTGACTAGCTGGATCATACGATGGAAGCACAACAACAATCGTTTCTCGGAAGCTTGGCTCACTATTCTAGTAGGTCTTGATGCTATATGGAATAGCAGGAATGGAGCGGTTTGGAGGAATGCAAAGCCTGACCACATTTCAGTTATTAGGATCATTAAGTCTTCGGTTTCATTTTACGTTAATGTCTCTGATTGTTCGTTATCTTCTTCTACTTTTGATGTTAATGCGTCTGAGTTTTTAGCGTCCTCAATTAATGATTCGAGGGGTCCTTATCTCCCAGGATCATGACTCTAGGATGTTCGTTTTGTACTCTTTCATCGTTTTTATATATAAAAAAAATCTAACAAAATATCAAAAAAAAATTTACTAACATAAAAATTTATGAAATAAACATACAACTTCCAAAAATAAATTAATAACATCATCTAACAAAATATCAACAAAAATTACTAACATGAGATACTTACCTTTTTAGTCCTTTTTTAAATTCTTCTTCTTTGGCCTTCTTCTCCTCCTTTTTTAACTAACAAAAAAATATAACAACAATTATTTTAAATTAATAACATCATAAATTTATTAAAACAAGTAAAAAAAATTAATTTCAATTAAAGTAAAATTAAACAAAAAAAATACTTATATCTTTTTCCTTCACTTGTCTACTTCTTCTCTTCTTTGGGACTAAATCTATCTCACTCTCAAACTATCTCTCACTTTCACTCNTGTCAGTCTACAGTTTTTTTAAAAAAAAAATTAAAAAAAAACGGGTGCCACATGGCACCCACATGAAGAATTATTATTTTTTTTTTGGTGATGTGGCTCCTTTTTTTTGTATTATAAAAATAAAAAAAACCGTTCTTATGGGATGCAAAAAAGTACTCATGCTTTGAAGATACTATGACTAGTTCTTAAGTGTTTCTTCAAGCCAACACATCTTCTATCTTGTCATAGCTCATTTTATCCGCATCAATGAGTAGTGTGCATGATTTCACTACCTCAAATTCCCTCATAACCTAGATACTACATAATATGACCTCTGAAGGATAGTAATGTGTAACAACCAATATATCACCTCATTTTAAATATGAATAAATTGATAACAACTTAATAAATATTTTGAGAATTATTTGGTAAAACTAGAAATTATATACTATATATATTTCAAAAACAATAAATATTTATCAAAAATAAATAATTTTTTTATACTTATTTATTTTTATATTAAAAAAATTAAAGACAAAAGTAATTCTATAACTCCTCATCATTATTTTATTTAAAAATGTTAAATTTCAAAATAATATATTTTTTTTGGTTAAAAAACATGCAAAACAATCATAAAACTTACGAAGAAAGAATATTTATTACAAACATCCAATACTCGCTAATAATTTTTAACAATCTTGATTAAAGTTCTAAAAATGCTTATACAAAGAAAGAAAACTTAAAATATAATTTCATAGATGGATGTAATCAGTATGACTTCTATCTATAAAACCAAAACTTAATACACTTGGATTGTTGTGTCTACACAAGTAGATTATTCCAGTTCTAGGGGTTAAAAAAAAGCCTAGAAGTGCGACGAAGAAGCAATTAATACACTTCGTGCAGGAAATGATGTGTAGATGCATGAATTGAAAACCAAAGCAGGTTAATAGGAAATTGAGATTAGGAACTTGAACAAGGGTTCTAAAATTTCTTCAGAGTTTCTTCAAGTTATTGGAATATGTAGCAAGCGAATCATTGCCCTATTTCATCCATGCTAGCTGCTTCTTAATGTTAAACACTCTTGACTTATCACCATGGCCAAACTTCTCTTCTAGCTCGAGCCAAAGCTGTCGTGCAGAAGGTGTGTAGATATAAGCTTCTCAGAGCTCTTTGATCATGGAGTTCACTATTTAGGAGATAACCATGGAGTCCACAAAACTCCATTGAATGTAGCTATCGACTGACTCATCCTCTGGCTGTGGAAACGTGCCATCAACAAATTCCAATTTACTTTTGGCCTTCAACGCTATCTGCATCGAGCAACTCCAGCAACTCCAGATAAAGTAGTTCGTCAATGTTATGGGATGAGTGACAAAAACGAGATCAGAATTATCAGAGGAGTGTAGGTAGAGCGGATCTTTTCGCACATAACCATCTAATTCCTATGCATTTCATGTACGTAGAACAGAGGTGGCTGATTGCTGTGATGCGTTAGTCGCCATTGCAGGTATGTAGGGTAAGAATGAGCAAAATAGGTATTCCTTTCTTCACAATCTGGCTCTGATACCATAAAAATCAGAGAAAGAAGAAAGGAATTGTATGGAATAATGTTCTGTCATGTATTCACTCAATGACAAAAAGTATATACAACCTTTACAATAGAGGACAAAAAAAGAAGAAAAAGAATGTTTCATAACAAACTTAAGGCTCACAAAAAAAATCTACTCCTACCTATCATATACGTAGACCACTAGCTAAAATATATACACTAAATCAATGAAAAAATTACAACCGTACAAAACAAATAAAATTGAGTAATTCTACAATATCGATAGATAAATTATTAAAGTTTTACATTTTGATGAGATTACTTTTTAATTGACAAATTTTATTATTTTACGATAAAATAATTTTTATTCCTTTTATATAATTATATGTTTTATAATAATTACAAGCGTTACATGCATATTTAAAGTCCCTAGTATACCTATATACCCAAAGATACGCATACACACAAGTTTGAGAAGAAACAACAGTGACATTTATACATATATGTTAAAACGTAAGATACACACAAGTGGCATATATATATATATATATACTAATATATACTAACTAGAGGATTTAAATATGCATGTAAATTTTAAAATATATATATATATAATTATTTTATTTTATTTTATTTTTAAATAAAATAAAATATTGATAAAAATAATATTATGAAAACAAAAAAGGTCAATTTTATCATATCTTTAAATAATTAAAATTCTAATCATGAGAATATAGATTTTTAATAATTTTTGTATATAATAATTCATATATAAAATTATTTAATGTATAAAATATTCATTGATCTATAAAAAATTAAAAATTATGCAAGACTATTCAAATTTATCAAGTTAAAAATATTAAAATATTTTTGAAAAAAAATTATTCTATTATTTAGAAAATTAACTTTTAAATTAGAAATTAAAGATACGTGAGGCTAGTAGAATTTCTTTTTATATATTAAAATTAATAGTTAAACAAATTTCAATCAGATTCAAAGTTAGAGTATTGAATTTTATTTTATTTTTGTGAACAATTTTAAAATTTAAAATAAAGAGAAAGTTGTATAATTAACTGATTCATAACTATAGAGATTTAATTTAAAGTGGAAAAAAAATTATAGAGATATGAGATAAAGTAAGATATAGGAGAGAAAATCAGGAAAATAATTGTGACTCCTACAAAAAATCATTAATTATTATTTTAAATAAATTATTAAATAATATATAATTCAAAATAATTAAAATTAACGTATTTGAAATAATTGTAAATTTTACCACACATAGAAAAAAAATTAAATTATAACACAAAAAAGTACAATTCGTCATATTCATATAAATTTGTACAATAAAGAACTAAAAATAATTCTAAAAATTTTAATTCATCTAATTTTAAAAAATATCTGAAATTGGAATTTTCTAAACATAAAAAATAATTAATTTAAGGCTAATAAGGCAATGGCCCAAAGAAAAAAAACAATATAATAATTGCGCAAACAATAAAAATTTAAAATAAAATCTCACAACTCTTTAATCCAGACATTTCACCTTCAATTTAATTGTACATTAATTGATCATTATAAAATCAAGTGGCCATAGAAAAAGTAATGATAAAATAAAATAATAATAAATTCATAAAAATTTGGATAAAAAAATCATAAAAATTATCTATAAAGATAAAATTGATGAGAAAAACCTCCCTCTCCCTTTGGTTTCCTTTTTTCATGTACGTTAAGATTTGTTAAGATTTTCTTTTTAGAAATTAGTTTAGTTTTAGTTTTTTAAAATAAATTCCTACTTTTATAGGATTCATTTATTTGCACTTATTTTCGATGGGGAAGTATTATAAAAAACACAAAAGCTGACCAATTCACGTGAAGAAACTTCAAGTTTATTTATTTTTTTTTCAATTTTTAGAATTGAAAACTAAAATGTAACTCTCCTTATAAGTAGAACTGCACATTTGCAATTACAATGCAATGCACTTAATTTCCAAAGATTTGAAAATGTCAAATTTTTAAAGAAAAATGCACAATAGTCTAATAAGTCCCATACAATACAAGTGGGCATCGTTTCTTCTTCTTCCTTTTTTTTTATTTCTAGATCAAAATTTCAAATTGGTCCCAAATATATGGGGTAGATTTCAAATTGGTCCTAATTGTTTCATTTGTTTTATATTTGTCCTACATGTTTATATAATTTCTCAAGTTAGTCCCAAACTTATTTTTGGAAAGAGATTTGAGCTTATTTGCTAATTGTTTCAACTGAGCAAAGATCAGAGAATGAACTCTTTAAGAGTTAACATATAGTTTCAAACTCATCGCATTCAAACTTTAAATGATATAAAGATATGACCAATTTTGTTAACTTGACTATGAAACAAGCAACTCATCTTCGATATTCGATTTGATATTGTTTGTTAACTATCTTGACTAGATAGAAAAAGTACTTGTAAAAAGCAACATATAGCTCTGGATTTATTGTATTTAAATTTGAAACAAAAAAGATATGACCACAGTCCACATATTCATTAGTTTGGGAGTAATTTGAGAAAGTACAAAAATATGCATAACTAATCTAAAATATATTAGAAATTTAAAACCAATTTAAAATCTATCTCAAACATTTGGGACCAATTTGAGGTTTTGACCTTTTATCTATGTTCCAATTTATAAAAAGGGGAAAATTACACAAAAGGTTCATGTGGTTTGACCCATTTACAAAAGGGTCCATGTGGTTTAAAAAATGACAAATAAGTGCGTGTGGTTTACTCCATTAACAAAAAGTGTCCCAAGAGGTATTTGTCATCCAAAACTAATGGAATTAGAACAATGTGCAGCTCACATGACCCATTTCCACATATTCAATCTCTAATTTCTCTTTGATTATGCAGAAATCGAATCCTATCTCCACATCCTTGAGAACATTAACTCTCATTCTCGCCATTTTCTTCCGTTCAAACTTAAAACAAAAGAGGTATGGTCACATTCAACAAAGTTTGGGACCAAAATAAAACTAAATGGCAACATTTAGGACCAATTTGAATATTTCAAAACATGTAGGACTAAATTGAATTTAATAACATACATTAAGGACCAATTTGAGCATTAACCGAAAATAAATATATCCAGTTAATACGACCACAAATTATGAGAATGAACAATATATTCCTTTCTTCTTACATTCCAAAATCTACCATGATGAATGAATTTACATGGGAAAAAATCAATGGAAAGTGAATAGAATAGATCCACAAATGAAACCAGACCTTAAAATCCTATACAAACCAAACCAAAAGAAATCAAGAAGATAATGAATGAATCGATTCTCAATCTTCAAAACTAATTAACAAATGAATTGAATAAATAATTCTCCATCACATTACATTACAACCAATCTACCTGGATCTGGATTTCAACGGCGAGGAGTGACCGGAGATGCGGCGGCGGGAATAGCAGCGGTGGCCGCTGCGGCGGCGCCGGCACGGATGATTGTCACATAAGGATTAGATTGTATTTGTGCCGCCCTCTGTTGTTGTTCATCCATGAACAGATCTTCAGGAATCCTCAAAGCACCATGAACACAAACCAAAGCCACACCGGCCATGACCGCCGAAAGCAGAACCGAACCGACACTGGTGAGAAAAAGCACAAACACAGTCAAAACGCCCAAAAGCGTTAGGGTTTCGAAATCGGAGAAGACGCGACCGAACAAAATTAGCGGCTGATCGGCAGGACGGAAGATGTAGAGGAAGATCCAGCAAGCGAGGAGGCCGACGAGGATCATCAGAGAGGAAGGATTTGTGAGGAGAGAGACGGCGACGGCGATGGCGGTGATGGTATAGTAATTGATTCGGAAATAGGAGAAGTTCTTGCGGATTCGGAATATGGCTTCTGAGAAGGTCTCTGGTTTCGAGAATGCGGTTCGATCTACGAGTTCTGACCATGGACGGCGCTGCGAGAGGCCGTGATTGACGGATTCGGAGAGTTGGCCGATGAAGGCGCGCATTGGCGGTGGAGGCTCGACGCCGGCGCCGGTGGATTGGGGATTAGCGATTGGGAGAACAGGACGGACTGAAGAAGCCATTGTTGTTGCTTGAAATTGGATCTAGATTGTGGAGATTGGAATGTAGAAGAGGAATTGATGATTGAAGAATCAAATTATTATATATATGTCGTTGAATTGGCGTGAAGAAGAAGAAGAAGAAGGATGAAGGTGAGGAAAACGTTGATTGAGAGTCACAAGGGAGGCAACGATTTCCCACACCGTTTCCTTCGTTGAACGAAATGTGAAAATGGCTTCTCACGAAAAATACACTTTCTTGTATATACATACAATTACGAAACAGTTAAACACCATACTATTATTGAGGGGCTTTTTTTTAGGATATACTACCGCTATTCAGGCCCAAAAAATAATATATAGTTAATTTCTTCTTCTTACTACTCTTTTTTTTTTCTCTTTATTTTTGTGTTATTTTCAAGACAATGTCAATACTTGAAACATTTCATATTCATTTTAAATTATTTTCAGGTCAAAATTTTATTAAAGTCCCTAATATTTTTTCTTATCTATTTTGGTCCTTAATGTTTCTTAAAATTTTTATTTTGGTTCTTAATTACTAAATGTGATATTATCTTGTTTTAAGTCTAAATATGACAAAAATGGAATTACAAGTTGCTCTCATGAGTTCTTTATATGTCTAGTTGGGAATGTCGACAAATAAAATGAAATTAGGCGTGAAAGTTGGTCGATTATTTTATGAAATTGGCTATATATCTCCCGTTTTAAGTCCAAATGAGATAGAATTGGAGTTGTGTGTTACTTTGGTTGAGTTTTTCTCTTCTCAATTAAGTTTGTTAGTAAATAATGTCAAATAGTATTTCGAAATTTGGTATTGGTATATTGACCAACCCACTCTCAAAGGACTATTTGATCTCGTTTGTCAACACTTCCAACTGAGCAAAAAGAGAATTCATCAAAATCAACTCCGCTCTGATTTTGTCACATTCTTACTTGAAACAAATATATATATATATATGGCCAACTTTAATTATAGAAAAAGCAGTCCACTTTTGGGCCTAATTTTAGGCTTAATTTGATTTCATTTGCTAATAGTCTCGATTGACACAAGAAATAACTCATCGTTTTTTTTGCCGAAAGTAAACTTCATTAAAACCAGGAAGAAAACAAAAAAAAAAAGAAATAATTCATTAAGAGTAACATGTATTGATAGTGATAAAAAGAGCAACATGTAGCTCTAATTTTGTTACATTCAGGCTTTATACGAGATATGACCAGAGGGGTGTTCGTTAGGCGGTTATGAACAAAATTTTTTGCCGAACCACTCACTTCGGTTTGAAGTGATTCTTAACCAAGCGAATAAATAAGTGGTTTGGGTGGTTAAAAAATTTATTTTTTATTTTTATTAATTAATTATAAAATTAGAACGAATAAAATCGTACTTTGAAGTAGTCAGTCAAATTTATAAAATAGATAAAAAAATGACAAGCAAGGTTAGAGATTTGAGAAGATACAATTGTAGAGATTAAGAGTAGTAGTCAGTTTCATTGACTAAGGTGACAAATTTTTATGATTTAATAAGATAACATAATTAAACGTATGGTAAAATTAAACGATTATTAAAAAATTAATATTATTTTATTAAATGTAAGCACATATAACACAATAAAAGTAAAAAAAAAACTATATATAAATACTAGCAGTCTAGTTCAGTTAAGTATATGTCCAAATTGTTAACCGAACCAAACTATCTTATTTTAATGCATTTTAAACCAAACTATCTTATTTTGATGCATTTTTAACCAAACCAAATTGCTTATTGGTCGGTTTGGTTTGGTTTTTACTTTCGTTCGGTTCAGTTTGGTTTAGTATGGTCAAATCAGTTTTGTTCAATTTTGAACACCCCTATATGACCATATTCAGTTGTTAAGGACCAATTATAAAACTTATTAAAAACTTTGAGAAAACAGATCAAATGAAATAGAAAAAAATATTTAAAATAAAAATAAAATTTAAAATAAATATTAAGGACAAAAAATGAGATAATTTTGACCTTATTGTCCCACATGTCTTATTATTTTGTAGTTTGTACTTTTATATTTTCCTTCATACTATTTTGTTTAGTTTAAAAAATTGTTCACTATCTTTTTTATTTTAAAACATAACCAACTCACTCATTTTATAGAAAAAGCTTTAATTGACAAATTAATATTATGAATAATTTTTTTGGGATGAGAAAGGAAAAACACAAAGAAAGAAACCACATGGCATCCACGTAGGGCAATTCATTCTATACAACAAATACATGAAATATATGATCAATTAAAATAAATTTGTGATATTTACGCATGACTCAGTAATATTAACTATAATCGAGAACTTCGATGATTTTTCATTTTGGCATCTGTGTGTCATATCTTGATCGGTCTAAAAAGACGCTGCTTGGAATTTGACGCACCCATTGGAACATGTCCCAATCCTGGTCCGATTGGTACATGTCCCAGTCCTGGTATAATTGGGACATGTTCTTAGAAATATATAGTATAGGCTTTGATAGTGTGATCACTGTCCTTAAGGAAATTAAGCCCTTACTATTCAATTGCTGCTGGGTTTGTTTGGTAGATTTCCTCCAGGATTTTACAAAGCCTGATATTATAGCCAGCAAAACTATAATATCTTATGAACACAATTTTGTGAAAGAAAAGTTGAAGATGAGATCTCTTGATTGATTTTCTGTTTAAGAGAAGAGATGCTATTTATAGAGGAAAAACTGAAGATGTACAACCTTTCAGATTCCTACAATTATATCTTTTTATGTTCAATCTTAATGGTTGGTCATAACTTGTCATGATTCAATATTCATGGCTTTTTATTAAACAGTTACGACCATCCATATATGAAGAGTTATGACTCTTCACATATGAACCCTCTTCTCAACCCTTCAACTTATCCAATGTGAGACTTTAATTACTAACTATTTTCCAACAATCCCCCACTTAGTTAGTAATTTATTTAATTCAAGAATTTATGCATATAGGAGGTATCTTTCAATTTAAACTTACTACTTGTATAAATACATCTCTTAATATATTAGGTTGTTAGGTTTTAAATTTGATATTATAAACTATATAAAGAGAGAATAAATAAATGAAATGAAACTCACTGGATTTAAATGAATTATATAACTTGATATTGAGGTAACTAATTTAAATATATACGTATATATTGACACTCCATATATACGTTTATTTCAATGTTGAAGGACGTGGGCCACTTAGCTTTTGCCCCCGTATATTTTTGTGTGTGTAATGTTATGATATATGATTACCCAGAAATTGGGAGGGCGTGGCATTATGAGATGGGATAAGGTTGTAATGTTATAATATATGCATTTTTTTAAAAAAGAATTGAAAATATAGTATTTTTTTAAAAAAAAAACATCACAACACCTACCTACAAGAGAAAATCACAAGATCAGTTGAATTATGTTTGCTAAAGTATTAATTATTGATCATTAGATGTGTTGACTAACAATTTATATATTGATTTTCAAAATAAATCAATGGTGTGGATGAAATATTGTAGCTACTGTACTGAACCACTTCCATTTAAACTAGATCGAATAGTCTGACAGCTATCAACTGACAGAAACAGATCGATTCGTGCAACTATTTTGTGATCAATTAGATCGTTTAGACTAAAAGTTACTGTCGTATAACACTTATTAATTTCTAAAATTTATTAGATACTCTTAAATATATTTTTTGATGACCTTAATCTGAAAAATGGGATAGTTGATGAGGTGATGTGGAAATCTGGATGTTGGTGGAGTTTGCATGAACTCTTGCAATGCTGGTACCTTATAAGTTAATTATAACATATAAAATGTCCAATAAGTATATATATTTTTTAAATCCGTGCAATATCATTAAACTTGAAAGAGAATTACAAGCAAAGTTTGTGCATAATGAAATAAAGGGCAGGTACTGGTATCAAAACTGAGGAAAACCAATGTTACAAAAGGGATTGCATAAATTTATCATTAAGTAAACTTAATTTTATATTTTAGATAATAAAATTTTAATATACTCCTTCATTGCAAAAATATAAAAAAATACTTTTCTAATAAATGGATTAATAATATAAATATAAAAATAAATACATATATTATATATTATATTAATAATAAGTGAAAAATTATACTTTATTTAATTAAGACTAATAAATTTAGCATTAGAAAATTAAATAAATCTTGTTATAATAATTATTTTCTATGATAATTAATATTTTAATTCTTTATTATTATTTTTTAAAAAATATATTTTATAATTAATAATATTTTTAAAAAATTTAAGAAAACAAATTTTTTTTTATGTTTAATAAAAAAATAAAACCGCTGCAAAAAGAAAATATAATAAAAAGAAANAAAATTAAAAAAAAAAAAAAAAACCCATGGCTTCACCGCTCCTTTTCTTCCTTGGTTGAGAGACAATGGTGAAACATACATTGGGCCCAAAAATAGAAATAAGAAAGAGAAGATGAAAGTTGGAGTTTTGGAGGACCCAAAGATGCAAATGTTGATAAAGTGAGGTTGCCACCACATATGCCAATCATCATCGATTTCAAGCCCAAAAATGGGGATAGGGCCCAAGAAGCATTGTCAGGAAAAAATAAAAAAAAATATAAAAAGACATTTATTTGCTTGATAATTAGGAAGCTTCCATGTTCCAAGATAACCCATTATTTACACAGTACGTTGAACCATTTTAGAAACTTATCCTATTATTTATGTACTCATCTCATCAAAATATTTGGGAGTAAACTATTAAATTGGTCCCTGGATTATTGACTCGCTGACAGATTGGTCCTCGAATTTAGGAAATTGACAAATAGGTCCCCGAATTTTTCTAACGAGTCAAATAGGTCCCCGAATTTTTCTAACATTTGTCAAATAGGTCCTTCTGTGCATGTTATTCGGGGACCTATTTGATTAACGTTAGAAAAATTCGGGGACCTATTTGACTCGTTAGAAAAATTTGATGACCTATTTGTCAATTTCCTAAATTCGGGGATCAATCTGTTAGCGAGCCAGTAATCCAGGGACCAATTTAGTAGTTTACTCAAATATTTGGTATTATTGATACGTCAGTCAAACTATGCCTCGATTAACGACTTGCTTATTTTTCTTTAGTCCTTAGTTTGATCTATTATACTTAGTTTACTTCAGAAACATGAATCCTCTGTGGTCTCATTTTGGGAAATGGATTCTTTAGAGTTATTTTCTCTACATTTCTTGTAGAGTATGAGAGAGAAAGGAAGAGAAAAGAAGAGAGAGAGAGAAAGAGAAAATATAATTTTTATATATGTTTATTTTATGGAATCCATTTGTTTTCTCTAACTCCACAAGAAATGCATGGAAAAGAACTCTAGAGGATCCAATCCCCTCATTTTGATACATTTTCATACAGTATAGAGAGAGAGAAAAAAAGAGTTAGAAAGAGAACAGAATTAGTGGAACCCAAAGTTCTTTCTCTAACTCTTCCATTCTCTCTCTGCAAAAAATTTAGACTATAGAGGATCCACTCTCCTCACTTCTTCCTTTAAAAGTGCATACATAATATCATGCTAATCAAGATCGAGATCTTAGATCGTAAGATCGAGATCTTGATAAGATCCACCTTGTCAGATTGCACATAAGATTAGAAATGACTGAGATCGTAGTGAGATCGCGATTTTTTGGGTAGGATGGTAAGATCGCAAGATCTAGGAGATCTTGGTTAGATTTTGATTTTTTTCTTTTTCTTAGCATTTTGACATATTTTTTAGACAAAACATACTATTTGATCCCTGAATTTACACCAAGTAAACTAATCATTCACTGAATAACAACAATACACGATTTGATCCCTGAAATATTTCAATTATTGACTATTTGGTTCCTAAATTTAAACTAATTTTATACTTTTTGGTCTCTGAATTTATACTAAATTAATACTATTTGGTCCCTGAATTTTAATTAACTTTATACTTTTTGGTCCCTAAATTTGTATTAAATTTATACTATTTGGTCCCTAAATTGTTAGGTTTTGGTCACTGAGTTTGATCCAAGGACCAAATCATTGACAATTGTAATAATTCAAGGACTGATTAGTTAACACAGTGTAAATTCTGGATCAAATAACAGGGATTTTCTTTTATTACTAAAAAACTAATGTTATTACATATATATTATTTTTTTAAAAAAAAACTAGGATCTTATGATCCTCGATTTGATCTTCCGATTCGATCTATCATGTGCCCCTTCCGATCCTTAGCAAGATCCCGATCTTGATTACCTTGCATTATATTCAAATTGGACTTTCAAACTATAACCATCTATTATTATTATTATTATTATTATTATTATTATTATTATTATTATTATTATTATTTGGGTAAAGTACACTTTGGTTCCCTATGGTTAGGGCTGATTCTACTTTGGTACTCTGAAAGATAAAATTTGACACTCGACTACCCTGAGGTTTGCGCTGTTAGCACTTTGGTACCCTATGCTTATTTCCCGTCAAGATTTAACAAAAAGTGCTGACGTGGCTCAATCTTAGTCGTCGATTTCTACTACATCTTATCTGTTAGTTTCTATTGCAACTTAAACCATATTTCACTCCTCAACAAGATTTCTTTTGTGCGTTTAGGTCCTCTCCCTTTGGTAAAACGGATCAAAACACAAAAAACTAAAAGAATTTAAGGAGTTTTCTACAATTTCATTCCAAGAACTAGAGAGTTATTAAAAAAGAAATTGTAGAAAGATCGTTAGAGTTTTGATAAATCAAAATCTTCCGTTTCTCATAAAATTTCTCTCACTCAAGTCCTTAATTAATCACAAATTGAACTCAAATGTTTGTCATCTTTATTAGATTGGTCCCCCAGTTATGCTCAATGTTTCAAATTGGTCCCTCAATTATTTTTTGTTCCATATTGATCCTTCAGTTATGCTTAGTGTTCCAAATCCAAATTAGTCCCTCAATTATTTTTTGTTCCATATTAGTCCCCAGTTTTACAAGATTTGACACAGTTCTCTCTCGTCTCCCTCTCTCTCTCTCTTGGAAATTTGATGGTCTCGACGGCTGAACAGAGTATAACTCTGCCCGTTCCAGTGATTCGTTTCATCTCCACCAACAATCCTTACGCCGATACTCTCCAGAAAATGATCATGTTGGTGGCGCTTGCAATTCGGACCAATTTCACCATCTTCTCAACATGGAACAATTCCTGGAGACGACGACGTCCATTGTTTCCTTCAAGGTTGATTCCGATGTTGTTTCCCTCGACAAGCTTCATGTCTCGGTGAGGAAGTCCAACGCGTCGCAGCGGTCATTCATGATGATGGTTTACTCTATAACTATATATATACACAGACAGACTCATTAATTAGACACAAGAAAGAGATTAATAGGATTGCAGTGATCTTAGCCCTTATTAGGATTAGGTTTTGCTCAAAACACAAGCCCGAACTGCACCCATTTAATTTGAAGCAAATAAAGTAATAAACTAAAGAACAAATTTTAGTATGTTACGGATTTTAAGAGTTCCTATACATATGTAGTATTTAATTTTTGAAAAGGAATATATTTTTTTATCCATTGTCAATTTTTGTGTCATGGCGCGCTTTTTCTTTTTCGTAGTTAAAGTGGTAGTAAGGGAAGGCACTCCCAGAACTACCGGGCAGGGCGGTAGAAGCATGTCAAGAGGCCGACAGAGGCCCAACCCAAAGGATTACTGCACAGGCCTAAAGTGCAAACAGTTTTACCTAGAATAACTATTCAACTAGCCCTTGGGCGCCAGGAGATCTCCCTGGGGAGGGATGGCCATCAAGTGAAATTAAGTGATTTTATGGGTATTCGAACCCTTGTCCATGATGAGGCAAATGTTTTTCGTCCGGATCCTTAACCACTTGTGTCAACCCACATTGGCTACGAATTCGAACCCTGACGCTCTTTTTTTAATATTACTATTTAGCTACAATTTTCATTCCCCAATTAACTAATGAGATTTTTAGTCCTAAAATATAGGTCCATTCATTTTCTAGTCCTTAAATAAATGAAATATACTTTTTAATCTCTAAAATTTAGCAACGTTTACATCCCAATGCCACAGTCTAATTAATATCTTGAAACAAACCATACTTGTGTCATTATTCAATGTGGTCCTTGAATTTACATCGAGTCGATTAATCAATCCTTAAATAATCAAAATACCCTACTAAATCTTTAAATTATTACAATTGTCAACAATTCAGTCAGTGTCAAATTCAGGAACCAAAGCGCACAAATTCAGG
Organism: Chamaecrista fasciculata; assembly: GCA_003254925.1. Lineage (NCBI taxonomy): Eukaryota > Viridiplantae > Streptophyta > Magnoliopsida > Fabales > Fabaceae > Chamaecrista > Chamaecrista fasciculata. The sequence goes on along the minus strand of QANZ01030364.1, from coordinate 49,540 downwards.
GACTAAATAGTATAATTTAGTATAATTTCACAGATTAAAAAGGATAAAATTATTTCAAATTTAAGGATCAAATAATATTAGTTTGATACAAATTCAGAGACTAAAAAGTATAAAGTTAGTTCAAATTGAAAGACCAAATAGTTGATAATTAAAATGTTTCAGAGATCAAATCGTATATTTAAATTATTCATGAACTAATTAATTAATTTAGTGTAAGGTCATAAGTTTTCTGAATTGGGTTTAACAATTGCCCTTGCTATGATACTTAATCCATGACTTCGGCTATTAAACCAATTCGCAAAGAAATTTTGTTTTTGTTTTTTTACCCAATAGAAGTGGGAGGCCCACCAACTACAATATTTTGTTTGACTTAGCCCGCCAAATATTGGGCTGCATTCTCCCCTTCAAAACGGACATCTCCACAAGCCCTAATCTAAACCCCAAGATCTATTGATGAACTACCAAACATCTTTAACAAAGCAACCCCAAAAGGAAAAAAAATATATAGAAGCAAAAAAGCGAGCAAGAGAGAGAGCAATATAATTGTACATGTCATAATGATAAGGCTTAATTCATCCCAAAATAATTCTCAATCTGAGAGGACAAGGTTACTTCACAAAATATATATATATATATATATATAAATAGTTAGAAGACCATTTAACTGAAACACGTTAGACTTCAACCACAAATATAAAACAAATCAATACAAATGATATTTGATGATGATGATGATATATGTACTTGTTATCGGAACAAATTAAAGAAGCGCAAGCTTGGCTTTCTTTGTGTCTAAAAGGACATCCAACAACTAGCCATAAATGATAGAAGATGGAACAGAAAACCCAAGGTTAACGCAAAGGCAAAAGATCGATGAGAGATATATAGAAGCTAGCAAACAAATCCAACACACAAGATGTCGTATCTGAAAAAAAAAAAAAATCCTGAAGGCTTCTTATCATACCAGCTTTTAATTTCAAACAAGAGAAAAATCTGAAATTAAGAGATGGTTTGAAGGATGATTATGGTGAGTCAACATATTATTAGATGGGCGAATACGTATGCGTAAAATATATGTGAGTGACGGAGCACTTTGTCGTGAAGTGCTCAGCGATCAAATTTTTAATATTTGAGCTTCGCAAGTATTACTATATATTAATATATAGTATAGATGCTAACCCTAAGTCGAATCTCTCACAGAACTTCGTAGTTAAAGATAATTATTATTTTATAAATATCTATAAATTTAGGTGAGACTATGAAGATAGATATAAGAACAATAATATAAAAGATGAACAAACAATAATATAAAGATATCCTAGAGAACAATCATGAATTCCACCATCTTAGTTCATAAAGATACGGAATTGAAGTGTCACTTTATTTATGTAATGAACCATATTCAAAGGTATTAACCTGAAACTTCGAATATAAAAGACTAAGAACAATGGCGAAAGATATAGAATTAGGATGGATAACTCAACCAATGTTGAGGATTATGAGCATTTGTTTATTGATCTTCAAGGCAATCTTTATTATTACAGTATCAAACCAATGAGCAAATATGAATAATGAAGAACAATCCTAATAATTATACTTTCTGAGATAGATAGAACACTCTTCATGGAACATGTTTAAAGAGCAAACTTTATTAATCGTAAAAGAGACAGACTCCAGGAATATCAAGTTTTATCCCTAATAAAGTTATGAACTACCAATCCAAACATATGATTGTATCTTTGAAATAAAATACCTAGATCTAAGAACAATTAATGAACAAACATAATTAAACTACAACTCCCTGGACTATGAAGAACGATGAACTCCGGCTTCCTTCAGATTCTCCTCTAGGATAAAGAATGTTTAGACTCTCATCATGGAGACCTATTGATGACTATTGCCTCTCTCTATTCTAATCTGCCTCCAGTTGAGGTGCTGGGGCGTTTCTGGGATGCTCTGAGTATGAAATGATAAGCTCTATTTATAGGCATGAGAATACACTTGGTCCGCAAGTTAAGGAACAGATTTAGACTTGGGCCGCGACATGTGCCGACGGCCCATATGACGACACAAAATATATTCGCCGAATATTCCGCTAATATCTTGTTATTTTGAATCATGGCTGTCCAAATCATATCTTTCAACCATTAACTTGCGTGTGCCGTGGGAATTCCTTCTTAGGCCGGCGACCCACACAATGGCTCATCCTATTTTTACGCTGAAGGTTACTTGCTGACGTCATACTCTTCTCAGAGTCTTGTCCCGCGAGAAGTCCTATTTTGGGCCGGCGGCCCACATGGCGGCACAAGAGTATCTTGTGCTTTTTGATATCTTCTCGTTGATTCTAGATGATTCCATTTTGGTTAGACCCTGTTTGGATATCTGAAACACTGAAAAACCCATTAAATAACACTTATTTATAAAATACAATAAATAAACGCTAAATAACCTATTTTATCCACTTTATTATGCCATACCTTGGTGCATCCCTTAGCATATTAATTGGTCTAATTACAATATATTATCATTTTAAACATATGAAAAGAAGGCCAAATAACTTGTTCATATTTGAGCTTATCAGTGAGCAATTGGATAATTAATGAATCAAATTTAAACTAGAGTCAACATCTTAATTTGAGTACTACAAAACCCACCTTTTATTTTTAAAATGCTGTCGTTTTATAGCAAACGTGAGGGACTGATGAGGGTCCAGTCTATATCGAAATATATAATACTAGTATAATCCCATATAAGAAGTTATATCAGATGGTAAGTCTTTATTAAGACATTTGAAGAGGACATGAGAAAGATTACTCAAATGATGAAGAGTTAGAATTTAATTTTTATAATAGTTAATGATTAAAATTATACCACATAGAATATATTAATATAAGTGGATTGTTAATTTGTTAGGATGGGCCTTTTCACTGAGAAATTTGGATAAACTAGGTCCAGAGCAGAAGCAAGTAATCAACAAATTAAATAGTTGAAAACTCGAAATTTTGAGCCATCAAGAGTCCATGTGTTCTAATCTAAGAAGCATGGACACTTCATTTTGAGGGCGTGTCGTCGTGTCGGACACGTGTCAGTGTCTGACACCCGTACGACACCGGCACGACACATATTCATAAATTTTAAAATATAAATTAATTTTTTGTGACTTTAACATGACATATAAGAGAAAATAATAATACATATGACATATATTATGAATAAAACTTGTAATTTTTAAATTTCATTAAAAATTATGATTATTTAATTATTTATATATATAAATATATGGCGTGTCGTGTCGCGTAATTTTAAGAGTTTAACGTGTCGTTGTGTCCGTGTCCCGTGTCCGTGTCAGTGTCCATGCTTCCTAGGTTTTAGTTAAAAGAAAAAAAAAAGTCCATGGACTTCATAAAAATCGCTTGTCCTTTTTTGAAAGTTGATGTAAGGTTTAGAGGACTAAAATAGTTTTTCCTTCTGTTAATGGATCAAGTCAAATTCAACTATGTAGCAATCCAAAAATTTCGATTATTCAATGAGAGTATTCTACCCAAATAATGACAATGGACTGTATCAATTTTGGCCCATAAATGCTTCAGTTTCAAGGTCCATACTATATAAAAATTTCCCTTGTTTTTTTTAGAAGTTAAAAATTTTTTCTAACAAATAAAAGAAGTTACAAATTTTCATTCTGATGCGTGTTGTTTACTGCTCAAAGATTTATTGGAACAGATCCCAATTTTTTTAAACAATGGAACAGATCCCATCTTTTCTATCTATAAAAAAGAGAGTTGCTTACAAGTTTTTGCTTCCCAAAATTCCCTTAATTATCTCTTAATGTCTCAAAGATACCTCTTTATTTTTCCACTAAAAGATATTTTGTCCCTAAAAGCTGCCCCTTCGTTGATCTTTTTTTTTTTAAACAAATCAAAACACCCTTTAAGAGAAGATGCGTTTCTTCACCCAAATCTACATTGTATTTATTTGAACCAATCTTTTTGGATTCGTTCAGTTTGGAAAAGGCAATATTTTTTTAATATTCTATTTTTACATTGTTCTTTTTATTTATAAACCCTTAATTTTAATTTTGGCTTTACATTGTTCGTGCCTTCTGCCCTTCTTGCCTGGAGTTTTATCTATTCACAACAAAGTTCCCACTGCTTAGTTTTTCTTTCCGTATTCAACCCGATCTCTAATTTTCCTTTGTGGTTTTTGTTATGTGTCGCTGGCAATTTAAGGAATTGTTGTTTACTCTATTTCAGTCTTTAATTTTGCCATAATTTAAGTGTTGGTGACTACTCTATTTGTGTTTTCTTGATTGGCCTCTTTTTAGTGTACTCTTTCCTTGCTTTATTAATGTTGTTTTTGTCTAAGAGTCATTTTAACTTTTGGCATCAATTGCTGTGGTTGGATCTTCATTGATGCTATTGTATCTTGCATATGGTTTACATTCAAGTTTGTCTCTTCGGTAAATGTGGCTTGAAGTTGTAGATGCATGTCCCACGTTCCCCAATTTTTAAAATGATCCTAACTGAGAACTGGATGGTTTAACCAATTTTATTTAAGATAACCGAAAAAAGTTATTATAAAGAATTAGTTTCACAATATTTAAAGATTAAAACATGTTTGAAACTATGTCTTGTCTACCTCTTTCTTTGTAATTAGAATAATCATATGAAATCCCATAACAAACATTGCTGAAGCTTAGTGCTGAGTTCCTTGAAGTAACAGGAGATATCATAATATGGATATAAGACATTTTGGTTCCTAGGAAGGTGGATTGGCCTTATCCTAAAACGGCCATTTTGTTTATACTTTATACTGCCCCACTTTGCTTATCAAGTTCCAATTTAATAGAAGAGGGGAAAATTTGAAAATTGCCTTCATTATGCTTTATATGGAAAATTCTTTCTATACTTCTGTGAAATTCAACTTCAAAGAAATGCCTTAAAGAATGCAGAGGGCAATTCCTCATGAATTTATGACAAATGATTTGACATTCATGGAGGTCGTTTCTTCCCCATTTTTAAGCCTCTTTTTTTTTTTTTTGCCTGAACATTTTTAAGCCTCTTTGCATGTTTTCAATTCAAAGAGTTGTATAATATTGGATATAATGATTTGTTCCATAATGTGGAATAACATATTGAATTCTATTTAGAATGCTAGAGTGTTCTAGAACATGGATGTGCATGTTTTTGTAGCAAAAAGTAAATACATAAATAAAGTAATAGGTATTAGTATTATGTTATGTGTGCATATTTCACTGCTAGTCAAGTTTAAAGATGAAGAAGAATTTCTTTTGTTGATTTTTTGAACATTTAACATATTAGAAGAATTAATGTATATTTCGTCGCCAAAATTGCATGTTTTACATCTTAAAGTGTCAATTTTCTTTTGGTGACTTCTTGGCCATGCTTTCAAAATGTTAACCCCCTCTTGACTTTGGATTGTTTTATGTCTTTCTGTGGTGTGGAGACGGTGTTCTATTTTCCCAAATCTTTAGTTGCAAATTGTATCTTTTTGAACAATTTTTTTTGAATTAGATTGACTTGTTCAAATTAATGTAGGCTTTGCTATTTTACATTTAATCTTTAAATACTTTCTGATTGGGCATTAAATCCCATTTTACCCCAAGATTTAAAAGCATTGTAGGACCTTTTGCAAACTGTACTGCCTCCTATCTTTATTAAAATTGATCATTGAATTTTTTAGCCCCAAACTTACGTTATGCTTTGCAACAAGTATAAAAGTTTTTTCATGACCTTAGTTTCGCACTAAACAACCGTCCTATTTTGGTTTACTAATTTTTCCCGTCTATAAAATACTTTGAAACTCACTATTTGGAATGCCTGCTGAATGAATCTGATAAGTTTCAAGATCAAACTATAGTCATATAACAAGATAGAAATGAATGAAAATGGTTTAACGTTTGTACTGTGATATATTTCTATGAAAAGTGAAATGCATTACAAATAAATTCCTCTCTTCGAGTCGAGGCAACTCCAAGATCACAATGATCATAACAAACTTCTACACAGCTTATTTCCCAATGCCTAACTTCCTATATTAGATTCTAACGACCTCATTTCCTCTCACGTGGTCCCATCTTTGGAGTAACAAACCCCTCTAACCGACCTGGCTTCTTACGTGTCCTCCCTCCACGTGATTCTCCATGCATAACAGCTGGCACCTCTTCTTCAGCAACAACAGTCCCAGGCCTCACCTAATTGGACTGACCCTGCTCCAGCCCAACCTCCCCTTGGGCTATTACCTGATTCGTATCATTACCCCCTGCTGCAAAAACGACCTTGTCCTCAAGGTTGAGATGAGGAAAAAGAGCTTGCACATCATTAAAATTTTCCCAAGTCGCTTCTTCTCGTGGCATTCCAGCCCATTCAATCAAAACCTGCTGCTGAAGTTCCTCCGAAGTCTCCATCTGACGCTTATCAATAATAGCCACAGGATACGAAGTGAATGGCTCTGGATAATCTGGTAATGAAGCAATGACCTCTGGTGGAGATCCTTGAAATTTCTTGAGCAAAGACACATGAAAAACGTCGTGAATCTTGCTCCCTGAAGGCAATTGAATCCTGTACGCCACAGACCCAATCCTTTCCAAAACTCGAAATGGCCCAAAATATCGTTTAGCTAGCTTTTGATTCAGGCGCTTAATTGTTGTCCGCTGTCTATAAGGCTGAAACTTAAGCAAAACCCAATCCCCTTCATCAAACTGCACATCCTTTCTTTTGGCATCAACAACCTTCTTCATGTGCACTTGAGCTCGGCGAAGATTCTCAAATAACAGAATACGCATTTCCTCACGCTGTTTTACCAAATCCGCCACAGCATCCACAGTAATAGGTTCAGGGAATGCATTTGGAATTGTATTGGGATTAAACCCATACAAAGCCTGAAAAGGAGACATTCCTGCAACCGAATGATAAGTTGCATTATACCACAGTTCAGCCCAAGCCAAAAACTGAACCCATTGATGTGGTTGATCATTAATAAAACAACGCAGATACTGCTCTAAGCACCTGTTCAACACCTCTGTTTGACCATCACTTTGAGGATGATATGCTGTACTATAATGAAGCTTCACACCACTATGATGCATCAACTATTTCCAAAAAACACTCATAAACACAGATCCACGATCAGATACAATATGCCTTGGGAATCCATGTAACTTAACAACTTGCTTGACAAATTTTGCAGATACCGAACTAGCTGTGAAATGCGGCTTGAGTGGAATAAAATGCGCTCCCTTCGTAAGCCTATCCACCACCACCAATATTGCCGTATACCCCTGCGAACTAGGCAATGCAACTATGAAATCCATGGTCAGTTCATCCCAGGGTCTAGTAGGAATAGGAAGTGGCTGTAAAAGTCCCTAAGATCGCTGAGTTGAGTACTTAGCCTGCTGACAGACTACACATTCCCTGATAAAGTCTTGCACAGATAAGCGCATATTTTTCCAATAAAAAACTTCAGCGATAACCTTATATGTCTTCGTAACCCCACTGTGACCACCTACTGGACTACCATGAAAATACTCCATAATCTGCCGCTGTAAACTAGCAATCGCAGGTACCCACAACCTATCACAGTAAAACAATAATCCATCTCTAACAATATACATAGCAGCCAGCTCACCCTTTTCAAATTGTTTCTTCAATTCCAACACCTCCTCATGATTAAAATGAGCTTCACGTAATTCATCAAATATAGCATGCTGCACACCAGAAAAAGCAAAACACTGACCTGCTTCCAACGATTCATTCTCGCCCATCTGCCGTGACAACGCATCTGCCACCTGATTAGTCTTGCCTGGCCGATACACCACCTCAAACTGAAATCCCATCAGCTTAGCAAGATAAAATTGCTGCTCAGGTGTCTGCACCACCTGAAACATCAAATCCTTCAAGCTTTTATGATCAGTTTTGATAACAAATCGCCGGCCAAGTAAGTAATGTCTCCATTTAAGAACTGCTTGAGTGACAGCATATAATTCCCTCACATAAGCCGATGCCATAGCTAATTTAGCACTAAGTTTCTTGCTAAAATAAGCTAAAGGATGTCCATCTTGAGTCAACACAGCTCCCACACCCCGATTAGAAGCATCCGTTTCAACCACAAAAATTTTATTAAAATTCGGCAAGGCCAAAACAGGAGTCTCTGTCATCAAGACCTTCAATGATTCAAAAGCATCCTGAGCTTCCCGAGTCCAATGAAACTGATTCCTTTTAGTCAATTCAGTAAGTGGGTATGCAACTTGAGCATAATTACGCACAAACTTACGATAATACCTTGTCAACCCAAGAAAACCACGTAATTGCTTGACATTGGAAGGTTTCGGCCACTCAAGCATTGCTTCAACTTTCTTACAATCCACCTTGACACCATGTTGAGTAACAATGTGACCCAAATACTCAATGCTAGTTTGAGAAAAACTACATTTAGATAACTTGGCAAAAAACTCATTATCCGCCAACACTTGTAGAACAAGCTGCAAATGTCCCACATGATCCTCCAAGGTTGGACTAAACACCAAAATATCATCAAAAAACACCGTCACGAACTTACGAAGATATGGCTTAAAAATCCGGTTCATAGTTGCCTGAAACGTTGCCGGAGCATTTGTCAAACCAAATGGCATCACTACAAATTCATAATGCCCAACATGAGTTCGAAATGCAGTCTTATGGATATCTCCTTCCCTCATACGAATCTGATGATATCCCGCCCTCAGATCCAATTTAGAAAAATAGGCAGACCCTTGCAACTCATCCATGATTTCATCTATTGTCGGAATTGGAAATTTATCTTTCACAGTTGCTTCATTCAGTGCTCTGTTATTTTACACAAAAACGCCAAGTTCCATCTTTCTTTTTAACCAATAACACCGAAGAAGAAAAAGAACTTTGACTGTCCCGAATTACTCCCGACTTCAACATCTCATCCACTAACCGTTCAATCTCTGTTTTTTGAAACTGCGGGTATCGATAAGGTCTAACATTCACCGGACCTTGGCCAGGTAACAGCTCTATCTTATGGTCAACTTCCCGCTGTGGTGGTAAGGAAGTAGGTTCCTTAAAAATCTGCACAAAATCTTCCAACACCGCCTGAATACACCCCGGAACCTGCTCAGTTTGCTGCACTACCACTTCTGTTTTAGGAACACATTGCAATGTATAGACACCTGCCACATTATCAAGAGCTAGTGACTTTTGTAACAATTTTGGACTAAGAGGCTCAGAATCAATAAGGCCATCGCCCTTAAGCTGTACTTGCTTCCCATCCAACATAAAAGAAAGCACCATCTTCTTAAAGTTTGCTGTAATATTACCAAGTTCCGCCAACCACTGAATGCCCAATACCACATCACACCCAGCCATATCTAACACAAACAAATCGGCAACTATACGAACATCTTGCACCATAAGATGAACCTGCGCACATTTATTCACACATTCCAACCTGTCCCCACTACCAGTCACAACCCGAAAACATTTCACGGATTCTGTCTTCATATGTAGACGTCGAACCACACTGGCCTTAATAAAATTATTAGAACTACCACTATCTATCAAAATGCGCAACGACTCTTTTTTATAAAACCCAGTCACACGCAAGGTTCTAGGATGAAAGTCTCCCTCAACAGCATTCAAACTAATAGCTGGCGTCAAATTCATAAGTTCATTAGACACTTCAACAAACTCCTCTTCTTCGTCTGATTCACCATGCAAAAGCTCATGCAATTCATCTTGACTCAATAACAATTTAAATGTGGCCGGAAACTGATGATTACGACTATACTTTGCATCACAATAATAGCATAAGCCTTTCTCTCGACGTACCTTAAGCTCAGCAGCCGTAAGTTTCTTATACGGAGTCTCTGTTGAGGAAACACCGCCAGAGTTGATTGGCTTAACGACATCTTCTACTTTCGCTGCAACGATTGGTAAGCGAGAACCATTTCCGCCACCTCCTGAAGACACATTCCCACTACTATAACCGCCACCTCCCTTTGAAAAAGAAGAACGAGAGAAAGACGATCTGTTAAGAGCTTGCAACTTAGCATGCTTCCTCTCTTGCAACTTCGCTATAGCCACAACAGCTTGTAATGTAGCTGGTTGCGCCAACAACACTTCACATTGCAAATGTTCCTGCAATCCTTCAACGAAAAAACTCACATAGAAACTCTTAGCGAGTCCTTTAATCCTTGTTGCTACCACCTCAAAAGCAGAGTGATACTCGGCTACAGAACCAGTCTGAACTACTCGCTTCAAAGCAGCCCGAGGATCATCATAAACTGTTCGACCAAACCGTAAAAGTAACGCATCAACAAACTCAGGCCAAGTATACAGAATTTCATTCTCTACAAGCCATTGATACCAAGCAAACGCAGCACCCTGCATATGCAACGAGGCTATCCGAATTCGTTGTCCCATAGGTGTTGAATATAATTCAAAGAACTCTTTGATTTTAAAAATCCAAGCCTCAGCATCCTCTCCATCAAATCGAGGTACCTCCACTTTCAGATTTCGCCCTGAAAAATTACCAAAAAACTGATTATCATCAGAAGCATTACCTCCCCTGCGATCAGACCGTAGAACTGAGTCCGATGTTCCACCAATCTCCATCTTCGCTTTGCCACGAATCGATTCCTGCATCGAAGACTCCAATCGAGCCATTTGCTCACTCACCATACTCAGTTTAGTTTCAACAATATTCTGCGATTTTTGCATCTCGATACTCAGGGTTCCCAACTTCGCATCCAACTCCTTAGTCACCGTCTCCAATTTCTCAAACCGAGTTCCATCAGCCATTGCTAATCGCAATGAAAGCACCAAATGATAAGTTTCAAGATCAAACTATAGTCATATAACAAGATAGAAATGAATGAAAATGGTTTAACGTCTGTACTGTGATATATTTCTATGAAAAGTGAAATGCATTACAAATAAATTCCTCTCTTCGAGTCGAGGAAACTCCAAGATCACAATGATCATAACAAACTTTTACACAGCTTATTTCCCAATGCCTAACTTCCTATATTAGATTCTAACGGCCTCATTTCCTCTCACGTGGTCCCATCTTTGGAGTAACAAACCCCTCTAACCAACCTGGCTTCTTACGTGTCCTCCCTCCACGTGATTCTCCATGCATAACAGCTGGCATCTCTTCTTCAGCAACAACAGTCCCAGGCCTCACCAAATTGGACTGACCCTGCTCCAGCCCAACCTCCCCTTGGGCTATTACATGATTCGTATCAGAATCTTACTTTAATTAATTAGTTACTTGCTTTAATCTCACTGTTCCTATTCTCTTTCTTAATGTTGCTGGGTCTTTAAATCCTTGTCACTATTAGGCTTGGTTGATGTTGTTAGAGCTTAAATTCATTCATACTATTGTCGTTAGTTGATGTTGTTGCCTCTTAAAATATAATTAGATAATGTATTTAGGTTAGACATTTGGTATACATTTAAGATAGTTTTTTCCATTCTTCTTTTATGTTTTGTGGTTCTTTTAATTATCCCTTAAGTTTTGGGTTGCTTACAATGCCTCAAACGATTAGGGGATGTTCTATGTGGATGTTTCAATCTCCCTTTCCTGACTTTTGTAATGAAGATATTTTAAACTTAAACTTTTAGAAACTGACCATTTGTCTTCGTATTTCATTTGGTTTCATTGAAAGGGACACCTCTTTCATTCATTTTCTTTGTCTCCCAGATTACAAATTGTACTGGTTGAACTTTGGTCATTGAAGCACACTGACAATTTTACGCACGACAAAAATGGAAGGTTAGCTATTTCTTGGGTCCTTTATGTGAAACTGTACTGCAAAGAATAGACTTTACCGTTAACCTTATTTTAAAACATTTTGTGCATTTATAAAATTAGAGAAATGAAGTCACTCATTTTCTTTCCATTTTAAACCAAAATAGCCTGCGTAGTTTATAAATTATGTTCATCTCATATGCATATAGAGTGTGTTATCATTTGTTTTAATTTATTTTAAAAGAGGCCCACAAATCACGTCAGCGTGACTATAACAAAAAATATTATCAACGCCTGTCAAGTGAAATAAAAAGACGTCGCATTGAGAATGGTTCAAAGCTTAGGAAATTACGTCGACAAAGGCATGCTTCATTACTTAATGTCGGGTTGAATAGTGATATGATTGTTGATCTTCAAAGCCCCACAATTTCTTATATTGTTCATAAACTAAAAGGCGTTCCTCCATGTTGTCATTGTGGGGCTTTTAGGTTTGAACATGAGCCCCCAAATTTTTGCTACTCTCAAGGGAAAATAGTCCTTGTAGAACCCAAAATACCTCAAGAACTATATGATTTGTACACTTGCCAAGGCAAAAAAGGGAAAGATTTTCGTAGGCGTATTAGGGCATATATATAATAATATTTTCACATTTACATCCTTTGGAGTTTGCTTAGATAAACAACTTGATAGCTCACTGATTTGACCTAAAATGAACATATATTTTCGATCATATCTTATTATTATTATTATTATATTTTTATAACCAATTAGCCATGATATGACTTGAGATTGATACCATAGGTGGTACATTGAGTTAAGCATAAAAACCACAATTGAACAACTATTTTATGCATTTATTATTAACAAGGTATTTTTGATATATTATAAGGTTTTGCATAATTGTTTGTTAAGTGTTTTAGCTGAAAAACATAAATTTAATAAAGAAATAAAGAATATTGGAAGATAAGAACAATCACAGCACAAAATTCGCTTATGTTGTTGGCTGTGCCGTCAGCACTGATGGAGATTATGTCCTAGGGCCAATCATTTTATATGTATGAACATATGTTTTGATTCATTTATATTTGATAAATTATGTCGTTATCATATTATTAGCATGTTTACTGTGATAACAGTCCTTGATTAATTATGTGATAATTAGTCTAAATTGTCCCTGGTCGATCATTCTCATGGGAACGTGAATGAACCAAGACCAGCATGACTTCGGTGTATGGAGATACACGCATGAGATGCTTTACGAGAGTCATGGTGAAATTATGTAAAGGGTTACAAATTGCTAGACCGACCCGGAGAGTCCTGCATGGGTTTAATCATAAGCTAGTCTCTCCAGTACACCTGTCACAATGCCCTTAGACCTGAGGTCTTGACTATTCCGGCGTTGTAGATGTCGAACTTTTGCCTAGTCCAATGTTTCCCGTAACAAGGTAGCCATACAAGCTAGGTACGGGTTTGGTTGTTTACCGTGCTGAGGAATGTGGTTGACCAAGAAGGAATTTTGTCCCTCATTGAGATGAGAGATATTTAACTCGGCCCCTCGATGAGTCTGTCTAAGGAATGTGTGGCCACACAGGGAAATGGGACTAACTCAAGGAATCGAGAAAGTTGTGGTTTGGAATAAGGATGATGTTCCCATGCCTTATCCATGACCAAAATATCGTGTGACAATCGGGATTATGACAAGGTGGTACTAAGGTTAAATCGGTTTTGTTAAAACGATAACTCACGTGTTTTGGGTAGTCGTGATGGCTTGCTAGAGTCCGCTCTCGACTTGTGAGTCATAGAGATGGCTTGCTGCCAACTTCACGTGAGGCCTGCTGGGTCACACATGAGCAGGATCAAGACACCGCAATGGGACACGAATTAGGGTTAATTCGTGAGTCACTTTAGTGACACGATTTAAGATAAGGTTGAATGTCTTAGGACATGAAGTCTTGTCTTAAATAAAATCTACGTTTATGATATTTAAATTTGTTAGACAAGTTTAAATATATTAATTGATAAATAGTTAATTTGATTAATCTATTTACAATTAAATTCTTGTTTAAAATATTAGGGAATAATAAATTAAATAAGCTTCCTAAAAGTTAGGGGATTATTGATTTATTAAATTCTTTAATATTAGATGCCAAGGGAGAGGGAGATGGCGCATGGATCTTGGATTTTAATTAATAAAATTGTTTTGTTAATTAGATTCAAGATTTGAATTTGAATTCAAGATTTGATTTTGATTTCAAGATTCAAATTTTGAATTAAGATATTAGGGTAATACTTTAATTCAATATTGTTAGGGAATAAATAAGTTGGTTATAACTTCCTAAGAGTTAGGGTTTTTATTTTGATTTATTAAATTCCTTAAAAATGAGATGGGGATGGCGCATTGCTTGTGGGTCCATGTGCAAGATTTGATCTTGCATTTTGAATTCAAATTAAGATATTAATGTAATATTTTAAATAAGAATTCAAGTCCTAAAATTATAATATTAGTGTAATCTTAAATTTTATAATTTGATAATTCACTAATTTAGGGATTCCCTAATTATAATTATCAATTACCTAACTCTATAAATACACTAGAGAAAGTCGACTTGCACACTTCACTTGAAGAAAGCAATTCGCCAAAACCATAATTTAGAGAGCAAGTCGACTATTCCAAGAGGAGAGAGAAAGTTGACTAATTTCTAGAGAGAGGTAGGTTCGCCTAATCCAAAAGAGGTTTAGGGTTAGTGTGTGAGACTTGCGCCACTTGTTCTTGAGTGTTCAAGAATTGTTCTTGAACATTCAAGATTCATAGATTTGGTTCCCGAATTCTTTTGGAGAAAAGAATTGGAGGCTAGCACCTTGGTGTCTACAAAACTGTTCGTGTGGATCACCGGCAGAGGAAGGACACGTTGGAGTGGACTTCTCAGAATCACATAATTCAAACCCACCGATTGATTTGAGGTATACATTCTTTCTTTACTAGCATAAATTCAGATAGTGTATCCTGGAAGGGAATTATAGAGTTGGGCAAATTTTTAATTTTAAGTGTTTTTCCGCTGCGGTCCTCTATAATTTCCCAACAAGCACAAGTGATGACACATGCCTCTGAGTTAGCATGACGTCAGCAGATAAGTTTCAGCGTAAAAATAGGATGTGTTGTTGCCCGTGCCGCCAGGAATTCCCATGGCACACGCAAAGAAGTGGTCTAGGGTACGATTTGGACGACCATGATTCAAGATATCGAGATGCCGTTGGGATATTTTGCAAATCTCGCTCTGCCGCCAGCCTGTGCCGCCGGCACAAGTGACGGCCCAAGCCCATTTTCATGCCTATAAATAGAGCTCGTCATTCCACCCTCAGAGCGCACTCAAGACGATGAAAACACGCAACAACACACAATCAATCGACAAAAGCATCAAGAAGTCTCCTTATGGAATCTAATCAAGGTTTTGGTTATTTCTCTATGATGAGAGGCTAAACATCCAAGCTTCCCAGCGGAGTATCATGAAGGAGGCCAGAGCTCAATGTTTTTCATAGTCCAGGAAGTGTTTATTATTTAGTTATGTTTATTCTTTAGTTGTTCTTAGATGAAGGTTTGGTTTAAGATACAATTAGCAATAGGTTTAGATTGGTTTAATATTTCCATAACTTATTTAGTGTAATTCTTTAGAACTCCTCTGTTAAGCAATAGTATGTGGACTTAATAAGCATATCTATTTAAAAACTCCTCTGTTATCTTTTATTGAGCAGGGAAGGCCGAGTTCGAGATATCTTCGTGGGATGCTTTCATTCACTAGTTACATTCACCGTTTTCTAGATAAATTCTTTCATTGCTTTAGAACTTTTAATTACTACAATTCATCTTTATAAAACTCTGTGCCGTGTTCATCAAGGCTTGTTCTTGATACAATCACTTGTTAAAATTCCTAGAAGTTTCGCGAGAGATTTGACCTTGGGTTAGCATCTATACTATATTTTAATATATAGTACGTAATACTTGCGAGACTTGAGTATTATTAATTTGATCGTTACCCCCATTAGCACCTTACGACGGGTGCCCAGTCACTCACGCAATGGAGTCTATACCTTCCGAGCTCAAGGACAAGTTTACCATGACCTTCCATCATTAATACCCTCTTCTTCAAAACCCTGTTTTTCCAACTCTATTTTTATGACACTAATAATGAAGTCCAAAATAGATGTAATGTCTTTAAGGATATGCCATTAGATAGTCTTATAATCGAAAAACTAATGAGTGTAGTTTCATCAAACCGATATGCCCAAATTTTCTGAAGATTAGAGAACGTTCCATTGTAAGATTTGGCAATTTGTATTAACAAAGATAATAAACTAGATCAAAGAGTTTATAATGCCCCTATAGACGATCAAGTTGCAGCTATATGGATAGAAGGAAACAATCCAAGAGTACCTTGTGATAGAGATGTTGTTGTCCATGCTCATTCCGGTCAAAGACATAGAATTAGACATTATTATTGGTGCTATGATCCACTCCAATACCCTTTATTGTTCCCTTACGGAGGTTTTGGATGGCATCAAAATATTAAGAAGCATAAAAATGCGACGTCTAATAACTCTGACAACCATTTTGAACCTTCATTGGTAGAAGAATTGTTCAACCAAGAACAAGAAGGTAACTATGGTTAAATTCTTTGGATAATGTTTTAGTCTAATTAGAAAATCAAATTTACTCTTCTTATTAATCTAACATTGTAAAAATGTCAATTTCTAAAATAGGTGTTCATATTGGAGGTAGAACCAAAGTACCATGTCGTGAATATTATTGTTACAAGCTCCAAATTAGGGAGTTCCAACTTTCAATCCTTCTGCTTGTCGGTCGCTTGTTACAACAATATGTAGTTGACGAGTATATAAAACTTGAGTCTACAAGGTTGGATTATTATGGAAACCAACAATCCAAAATAAGAGCTGAACTGTATCAAGGTATTGTTGACAGTGTTCAAGCCAGTGAGATACAAGGTAGTAAAGTTAGAAAAAGGATTGTTCTCCTTGCATCCTTTATTGGTGGTCCATGCGACATGCATCGGCGCTAGATGAATGCCATGAGCTTGGTGCACTGATTTGCAAAACCAGACTTCTTCAAAACAGTAACATATAACCCTGAGTGGGAGGAGATCCAAATTGAACTTAGAAATAGTCAAACTGTTCAAGATAGACAAGATCTTGTTGCTCGTGTTTTTCGGGCAAAGCTTCAAGACATCAAGGACCAAATTTATCACAAACATATATTGGGAAGAGTAGTCGCCCATGTTCATGTCATTGAGTTTCAAAAGAGAAGGCTACCTCATGCTCATATGTTGGTTATATTGCAACCAGACTACCAAGTTCAATGTTCAGATGATTATGATAAATTTGTTTGTGTTGAAATTCCGGAACCTTCGCAACATCCTCTACTACATTAAATGGTGGTTAAGCATATGATGCATGGACCATGGGGAGTATTAAATGACAAAAATTCGTGCATGAAGGGGGGAAAATGTAAAAGTCACTATCCATGGTCATTCTCTCCAACAACAATGGAAGGTGCAGACTCTTATCCTATTTATAGAAGGAGAGAGAATGACCCAAAAGTTTATTTCAGGAAGGCTTTTTTGGACAATAGGTGGGTTGTACCATATAACGCGTATCCTTTAATAAGATATAATTGTCATATCAATGTGGAGATATGTTCAAACATAAAAGCAGTGAAGTATCTTTATAAGTATATTTATAAAGGCCATGATAAGGTCTCAATGTGCATTAACAGTGAGGAGGGAGATTCAGTTGATGAAATTCAGAAGTTCGAACAAGCTCGATGGGTGTCAGCCCAAGAAGCTATGTGGAGATTATTTGAGTTGGAACTAAATGAAATGTATCCAACAGTTTTCCCCTTACAATTGCACCTACCTAATAAGCAAACAATGACATTTTGGGATAACCAAAATTTAGAAAATGTCATAGATTCTAATGGTGGTAGCCAAACAATGGTCCTTAGTTTCTTTAATACATGCTCAAGAGATGAAAAAGCCCAGCAATTTTTGTACAGAGAATTTCCAGAGCACTATGTTTGGGACCGTCGAACTAAAAATTGGAAAGAAAGAAAGCAAGGGACTGTCATTGGGTGATTGAATTCATCAAATCCTTCTGAAGGAGAAAGATACTATCTTCGACTTTTGTTGAACAATGTATGAGGGCCAACGTCGTTCAATTATTTGTTAACATATAATGGGGTGACGTACAAGACCTTCAAGGAAGTGGCGGAAAAAAGAGGCCTTCTATAAGAAGACAACTGGTTGTCAGTTTGTCTACATGAAGCTGCACAATTCCAAATGCCCATTGCTTTACGATGACTTTTTGCCACCATTTTAATATATTGTGAGCCACCTAATGTGAGAAAATTATGGGATGATCAGTTTGACAACTTGTTTGAAGATTACAAGGAACACGAGAATGCAATAGTTGAATCAACAATATTGTCAATGTTGAACAGCATCAACCATTTCTCACAAAGCATGGGGGAAAATATTCAAGATTATGACCTTCCACAGTTGGATACGCTACAAAATCAGCACGATCCATGCCAAGATAAAAAGAAAATTTTAGAAGAGTTGAATATACACTTTCCAGCTGATGATTTAGCTTCAATGTCTAAATTAAATACTGAACAATTATCAGCATTCAATGGGAATATTAATTGTGTAAACAACAACCAGAGTGGCATATACTTCATAGATGGTGATTAGTCCAAAAGTGAACAAGTTATTTGGCCTTCTTTTGATATGATTATAATAATAATATATTAGAATTAGACTAATTAATATGCTAAGAGCAACACTAAGGTATGGTGGAATAAAGTGTATAAAAAGAGTTAATTAGCATTATTTATTATACTTTATAAATAGGAGCTACTTAATGGTTTATTCAGTGTTTCAGATATCCAAACAGGGCCGAACCAAGAAATTCTTGCGCTGCCACGTGGGCCGCCTGCCCAGATTCGGTGATTCACACGACGTAGGAATATTCCAGAATATGACGTCAGCAAATAAGCTTCAGAGGAGTTTGAGTCTGCACCATCACTTTGAGCCAACAACTCAAAAAGGGAAATCTCGCGGCTCATAATATTCCGAAGCAGTAGAGTATGTTTTGCACGGCTGCGATTCAAGATACGAAGATATAATCGAAATATCGCAGATATTTCGTTTCGCCTTCGTATTGGGCCGCCGGCGCAGCCCATGGCCCAGAGGAAAAAATCTCCCTTGACTTGCGGATCAAGCACACTACTCAACACTATAAATAGAGGTCATCATTCTACGCTCAAAGCATCGAAACTCTAGATCGCTCCAATTCTCTCTTTAGAATAGAAAAGTTCTCATCTTAGAGTATGAGTAACTAATTAGGTAGATACTTGAGGAATGCCTCAAGGATGTGACCTGAGTTCACCATGTTTCGTTATAAAGTCCAGATGTTGATGTTGCATTTATGAGGTATGACTAACTCTTTCAAGTGTAATTGTTAAAGTTTGTTATATATAAGTCGTAGATCACATTTCATTAAAGTAATGAGACCTTGACATTCCCGGAGTTTGTCTCTCTCACGATTAATGAAGTAGCTCTTTAGGGTTTGCTAAAGAGTGGTTTACAATATCTTGTTTGCATAATTAGGATTGCTATTGATATACAAGTTTGTTTATTGTTCCGATGTGACAATAATATAGATTGTCCCGAAGAGCTTTGGCAAATAGCTCATGAATCCAGTCATGGATGAGTTACCTATCCTAATCTTGTATCCTCTCTATTACTTGATTGATTGTGTTTATAGTTTAAATACATGTTCTAACATAGAAAAGTAAATGCATATTCATTATCTAACCTTTATGATGAACGAACTATGATAATCCTGAAGGAGATTGTACCCTAGGGCCAATCATTTTATAAATATGTTTTGAACATATTGATTAATTTATGGAGATAAATTAATGGTTATCATATTATTAGCAAGTTTACTATGATAACAATCCCTGATTAATTATGAGATAATTAGTCCAAACTGTCCCTGGTCGCTCATTCAGGTGGGAACTTGAAATGAACTAAGACCAGCATGACCTCGGTGTATAGAGATACATGCACTAGATGCTGGAACGAGAGTCATGGTGCAATTATGTAAAGGGTTACAAGTTGCTGGACTGACCCGGAGAGTCCTGCATGGGTTTTAGTCATGAGCTAGCCTCTCCTGTACACCTGTCACGATGCCCTTAGACCTAAGGTCTTCATTATTCCGGCATTGTAGTTGTCAAACTTTAGCCTAGTCTAACGTCACCCGTAGCAGGGTAGCCATAAGGGTTAGGTACGAGTTTGGTTGATTGCCGTGCTGAGGAATGTGGTTGACCAAGATGGAATTTTGTCCCTCATTAGAGATGGGAGATATTTAACTGGGCGCCTCGATGAGTCTGTCCAAGGAATGTGTGGCCACACTAGTAAAAGGGACTTACTCAAGGAATCGAGAAAGCTGAGGTCTGGATTATGGATGACTTTCCCGTGCCTAATCCATGACCAAAATATCGTAGGACAATAAGGATCAAGACAAGGTGGTACTAAGGTCAAATTGTTTCGGGGTTAAACGATAACTCACGTAATTTGGGTAGTCGTGATGGCTTGCTAGAGTCCGCTCTCGACTTGTGAGTCATAGAGATGACTTGCTGCCAACTTCACGTGGGGCCTGCTGGGTCACACACGAGCAGGATCAAGATGCCACACTGGGACACGAATTAGGGTTAATTCGTGGGTCACATTGGTGACACCGTTTAAGACATAGTTGACTGTCTTGGGACATGAAATCTTGTCTTAAATAAATATCTACATATATGATATTTAGATTTGTGGGACAAATTTAAATATATATATATATATATATATTAATTGTTTAATAGATAATATGATTAGTCGATTTACAATTATATTCCTATTTATAATATTAGGGAATAATAAATTGGATAAGTTTCCTAAAAGTTAGGGAATTATTGATTTATTAAATTCACTAATATTAGGATAATAGGAGAGGAGGTTGGCGCCTCATTTACTAGTATTTTAATTAATAAAAATGTTTTGTTAATTAAAATCATGGCTTGAATTTGAATTCAAAGATTTGATCTAGATTTCAAATGATTGAATTAAAGATATTAAGGTAATATTTTAATTCAATATTTATAGGGGAATTCGAATTCTGGGTTCAAATTGAATTAAAGATATCAGGGTAATATTTTAATTCAATAATGAATTAGAATTCAAGATTCAAAAAGATTGAATTAAAGATATTAGAGTAATACTTTAATTCAATATTGTTGGAAAATAACAAGTTAGTTATAACTTCCTAAAAGTTAGGATTGTTATTTTGATTTATTAAAATCCAACATATTTTGAATGGGAATGGCGCATGACTTGGGGATCTTGGGAAGATTTGATCTTCCAATTTGATTTTCAAAGATTGCATTTTGAATTCAAATTGAAATATTAAGGTAATATTTTAATTAGGAATTCAAGTCCTAAAATTATGATATTATTGTAATCTCATAATTTTATAATTTGATAATCCTATAATTTAGGGATTCCCTGATTATAATTATCAAGATCCCAAACCCTATAAATAAGGATGCATAAGTCGAATTCCACTATGCCTTGCACACCAGGGAAAAATCGACTTTAGCCTAGCTAATCACTAGAGGAAAATTCGATTTTTGCTCTTGGTGAGGAGAGAGAAAACGCAACCCTAGCTTTCCTAGAGAGAGAAAGGGGCACACAAACCTAAAGGAGTTTAGGGTTTGTGTGACAAGGTTGTGTGGGATCAAGGATTGGATTCTTGATCATAGGCGCCATCTTTTTCTTGGAGAATTCAAGAATTGTTCTTGAATTGAAGAACACTGTAGATAGAGGTCCCTGATTCACTTGGAGAAGTGAAGGAGGCTAGCACCTAGGCATCTCCAAATCTGTTCGTGTGGATCACCGGCGGAGGAAGGACACATCACGTGGACTTCTAGGACACGCCCCGTACAACCATACTCTAGGGTTTTTCTCTCAAGTATTGTTTTGACTCATAAAGATCCTATTAAATCGTGACAACCCTCAAGAATAGAAGTTGTAACCTTCGTCACAATTCTCTTAGCCTCATCACATTGAGTTCCGTGAGAGTTCGACCTTGGGTACGCATCTATACTATAGTTTAATAAATATAGTTTATACTTGCGAGGCTCGAGTATAAATTAAACTTGATTTGCACCAGGACACCTTACAACGGGTGTCCGGTCAAATTTTGGTGCCGTTGTCGGGGAACTCTTTCTTGAGTTCCTAAGAAATTGTGATTTGATTTTGAGTCTATTTTTTTTAGAGTCTTTAATTTTTCGTTTTTGAATCTTTTTTTTTTTTGAGTCTTTTGTTTTTATTTTTTCATTTTCGAATTTTGAGTCTTTATTTATTTATTTTTATTTTAGTTAATCAAAATTTTGTTTTGATTTTTGAGTCTTTTATTATTAGTTGTGTCTACTTTAATTTTATCTTTTCTAGTATATGCCTAGGAGACCTTTAGAGCCTATAGTTCCCCTAGATTTGGATTTAGATAAAACACTTAGATCCCTTAGAAAAGTAAGAAAAACTTAGATATGGAAAACTCAGGCAATAATCGTAGGTTAGATGGTCAAGAACGCGAAGAAGTTCGCCAAAATCTAGGTCTAGACAATGGACAACCTAGACCGAGAAGATCTATAAGAGAAGCATCCCAATCTAATGAACAATATGAGGTTCGGCGAAATGTGTTCCCTCAAATCCAAACGGATTTTGAGATCAAATGACCACTTTTCAATGGATTACCAAAGTTTCATGGATTGGCCAGTGAAAATCCTTTTACTCACCTGAATAATTTATATCTTCACTGCCGAACCATGAAACCACCAGCACCAAGCATAGAGGATGTGATGTGAAAATTATTCCATCTCACACTCGAAGGCAACGTGCTGGATTGGTATACTCATCTAGGAACTTATGAACAGACAGCTTACCTGTCCTGGGAAAATCTTAGAAGGTCATTTCTCGATAAGTACTTTCCCGAAGCCCAAGCATCTGCCGCTAAACAGCAAATCTCAGCCATAGAACAATGAGATAACGAGACGTTACTCGAATACCTAACTAGATACCAGGACCTTTTAGTAAAGTGTCCTAATCACCAGTACACTGAGAAGCAATTAGTGGAATACTTTTGTAGTGGACTCCTAGACGACGAGGCTGATCACATAGATCCCGCGTCCAATGGATCCATTACAGAATTGGATGTTGAAACCGCATGGGAACTAATCAAGGAAGTCGCCCTCAAGCGAGAAAACCGAAGAAGACGTACACGTGTCGTCAAGGGAATAGCAACCAATGAGCCAGACCCGATGATGGAGAAGTTGGCATCAAACATGGACAGTCGCTATAGCTGTCAAAGAGATGAATGCCAAGTTAGCCTCTTCGCCAAGAAAAGTCGCTCTTGTGACCGCACCTTGCTCCGTGTGCGATTCGTGTCAACATGGAACTAGGGAATGTCCCCATCAACCCGAGGAAGTTTCGGCCATGTATCAACAAGGCCCTAGTAAATTTCCTAAAAGATTTGATAATAGATTTAGGATGGGAAATTATTTCCAAAACCAAAGCTTTAATAATCCAGCTACTCAAAGACAAAACTTTTCTTCAACCGAAACTGACACTCAACTCCTCATTAGAAAGTTTGAGGAATCCGAAGCTCGAACTTTGAAGAGATTCGATGATTTTGGGCAAAGGATCGATCTTCTTTCTAAGGAGATGGATGTTATGAACAGGAAGCACGACGATCTTGAACAAGCTTTTGTTCGAGCAGTCGATGTTAAGTTAAACAATATTAGTGCCCCTAGTAGTTCTAAGGCAGTCCATGCCATTACCGCTAGAGAAACCGAACCTGTAGAAAACCCTGCTCAAGAGACCTTAGTGCAAACCCTAGAAGAGCCTGAGCCTGAAGAAATATTCATAGAAATCAAAGGTGGAGAAAACTTTAAGGCTATAATAGAAAAACACCCTAGATATGCCCAATTCTTCTTTGGTTTTAACTATAAGAAGGAGAAGGAAGAAACCCCTGTTGTGAATAAGTTGGAAACTAAGGAAGAAACTAAGGTAGAAACCAAGGTAGAAGACCTGCCGTTTCCAAGCTCTCATGTAATGACTAAGAAACAACTAGAGGATAAGAAGGATAAGGAGCTAGAAGACTTATTAGGAAAACTAAAAGTCAATCCACGCTTATTAGATTTGGTTAGGAAAATCCCTAGGTACACTAAAGTATTTAAAGACTTAGTTGAGAAAAAGAAAACATCTCAAAAGAAACTTCAACTAAGCCCTACCATTTCAGCCTTTCTAAACCCTAAGATACCTATAAAACGCAAGGATCTTGGTTCATTCACCATTCCTTGCATGATAGGAAAAGCTGTAGTCAATGGTGTTGGCGATTGTGCCCTAGGGCCAATCATTTTATGTAAAATGTTATGAACATTTGGATTAATTTACAGAGATAAATTATGTTGTTATCATAATTAGCATGTTTACTATGATAGCGTCCGTGATTGATTATGTGATAATTAATCTAAATCTGTCCCTGGTCGATTGTTTTCTTGGGAGCGAAAATGAACTAAGACCAGCATGACCTCGGTGCATAGAGATGCATGCACTAGATGCTGAAACGAGAGTCATGGTGCAATTATGTAAAGGGTTACAAGTTGCTGGACTGACCCGGAGAGTCTTGCATGGGTTTAGTCATCAGCTTGTCTCTCCTGTACGCTTGTCACGACGCCTTAGACCTGAGGTCATCATTATTCCAACGTTGCAGTTGTCAGACTTTGGCCTGGTCTAACGTTGCCCATAGCAGGGTAGCCATAAGAGCTAGGTACGGGTTTGGTTGATTGCCGTGCTGAGGAATGTGGATTGGCCAAGATGGGATTTTGTCCCTCATTAAATGAGAGATATCTAACTGGCGCCCTCGATGAGTCTGTCCAAGGAAAAGAGTGGCCACTCAGTATATTGGGACTTACTCAAGAAGATCGAGAAAGTTGTGGTTTGGATTATGGATGACTTTCCTGTTCCTAATCCATGACCAAGATNGTGGGTCCCATGGGAAGATTTGATCTTCCATTTGATTCTCAGAGATTGCATTTTGAATTTGAATTGAAATATTAAGGTAATATTTTAATTAGAAATTCAAGTCCTAAAATTGTGATATTATTGTAATCTCATAATTTTATAATTGATAATTCTATAATTTAGGGATTCCCTAATTATAATTATCAAATCCCCAAACTCTATAAATAGAGTAGGCCAAGTCGACTTGGCACAAAAAAAAAAGCTCATTTTTAAGTGAGAGAAAATTTTTGGCTCCCTAGAGTTTAGAGAGAGGAAAAATCGAGTTTGCCTAAGGTGTTAGGAAATTCGATTTGCACCACCAAAAATTAAGGTTTTTTAGAGAAGAAAAATAAGAAAGGGTTCTTGTGGTTTCTTCTCCCTTTGCGCCACTTTTGCCTTTTGATTCAAGAAGGAGTTCTTGAATTCAAAACACTGTAGATTTGGTCCCTGGTTCTTTTGGAGAAAAGAACAGAAGGCTAGCACCTCGGTGCCCGACAAACTGCTCGTGTGGATCACCGGCGGAGGGAGGACGCTGTGAGTGGACTTCTAGCACACGCCCCGTACAACCAAACCGATTGGAACTCGTGAGGTATACCACTATCTTAACAGGTTTTGAATTCAACTAGCGGATCCGTTCGGGAAATCTTGGGCCTGACGCTTTAAATTTTAATTTTACGTTTTGCTTCCGCTACGTTCTGGCGCCGGGATTTCCCAACAAATGGAGCATTGTTGGACTTAGGAGCAGCTATCAATGTTATGCCCAAGTCAGTCTATGATTCTTTTAATATGGACGGACTTAAGGACACAGGGTTGATCCTGCAATTAGCCGACAAAAGACGTCCCCTAGGAATAGTAGAAGACGTCTTAGTCAAGGTGAAAGGTCTAATCTTTCTCGCTGACTTTTATGTCCTAGATACCGGTGGCAATAGAGCTACCGATTATAGTATAATTTTAGGCAGACCTTTCCTACGGACCGCTAATGTCAATATTAGCATGAAGGATGGAAAGATCACAATGGATAATGGACATCAAAACATCACACTCACGATGTACGAGGCGGAGAAATCCGATGAACACTCCGTGTTTGAAACACGAAGTATTTGTACATCCAACAAAACCCTAGGAGAAAGGCCAAAAAGGGAGGAACTTGAATTTGAAACTCTTTTAAGCTTAGAACCTCCTGACCTTGACTTGCTTATACCAGAAACAGACCTTGGAGACATGAACATTAGTTCACTTTTCAAGGAAGAGGAGGAAGACCTTGTAACTTCCAAAGTAAAAGAGAAACCAGCACTTAGAGAAAATATTTCCAAGCACAAGGCTGTGTGGCAGCCTGTGCGCAAGACTAACCCAACTATAGCCCCGTGCTATAGTGTTTCTAATTTTGCAGACACGGAGATAAGAGCAGCAAAAAGGCCAAGAATCCTAGTCTCCATGTGTTCGTGCAAGAACCTAGGCATAGGTGCTGAATGCCTATGTGATGAAGAATGACTCCATAATGTAGATGTCATGTGCAAGAACGCAACCGAAAGGATTCATGTAGACTTCATAGGTATAGACAAGGTGCTTGATCCGAAGCGAAGAGGAATAACAATCAAAGACATGAATCAACCCATTGGATAATTCGTCGATGATGCAGGGATCACGAAAAAAGGTACGCTCGCAAACAAGCATGCACTTTACAAACTTATCATGCGAGTTTACTATTATAGGACCAAATTTCATAAGACACGTAGGTTTAGGATAAATAAAAAAACTAGGTATCAACCACGCATAAAACTTAAAAACCTTAAAAATAGGAAGGTGGTGCGAAACCCTATTCGAGCCACACTCTTCATGGACAAGAATGGCAACCTATGTGGACAAAGAATCTCTGCCAAGCGAAGAATAGACGGATACTTCATCAAAATCCGCGACGTAACCTTCAGGCCACCCTGAAGATGTTCCGCGATGCCTTTTTCCCACTTACACGGTCTCCCTAATTCGTAGTTTAGGACCCTAGAATTTGTATTAGACAAATTCTAGCATTTTCATTCTAAGTATTCGTATTTTTAGTTTTTACATTTTTAATTAGAGTCTGGCAGCCAAGCGACAAAAATAAAAATTTTAATTTTTGTTTTTGCGCCGGCACCTGCGCCGGCGGCACACCTGGCGGCCCAACGTCAAATTATTTGAGGAGTTTAATCGCGATTAAACTTTATCAAATCTGATTTAAATTCATATTTAAATCGCGCGGATTTGATGAATATATTAGGAATATCTTAGATTTTCACCCTATAAATACCCCCTCAACCTTCTAGGCTTCTCAAAACTTCCAAAGCTCCTAGAACACTTTCTTGAGAGCTCAAATCCTTCTCTTTTCAAGTCTCCTTTCAAATCCAAGGTAAGTCTCTCCGATTTTTCATGAATTCGCTTGGAACTTTTAGAATAGGATCTTTTCTCAAATATCGACTTTAGGATTTCTTTCTGTCAACAAAAGGGTAATTTGAGGCATTGCTGTCAAACGTTTTTGAAAAAGTCGCGAAAATATTTTGCGCCGGCTACTGAGCCGGTGGCGCAACCTGACTGCGCAGCCCCAAATTATAATTTTGTTTGATCGATCGAGTTTTTAGGTGATTTGAGATGAGTTTGTAGTGTCTAGATCTTTTTTCGTAGAGTTTTCTAGATTCCCGATCATTATAATATTAATTATAATTATTGCTCTGTAGATCATGGTTATTGCTGCTGACGCTGCGTTTCTCTTGGAAAAAGGAGTGGATCTTTCAGATCTTCACATGGAGTTACTCACCCAAATTGTTTGTCAAAAAGACATGGCACAGGTTTTTGAACCCCCTTGTAGCGCAAGCATTAACTTAGTCAAGGAATTTTACAAACATGCTAGTCTGTTTCGCCTCCATGCTGTCCCCCTTCGAGGAAAACTTGTTGATTGCTCTCCTTCCGCAATCAACAAACTTTTCAAACTCCCCAAAATCACCAATTGCTCATATCAAGCCCGTCATCCATCATTTCATGACGCTAGGAGGTTGCTTAATGGCGACGGTTGGGTTTGGAATTCTAAGGGAGAGGAAGTTGGTTTCTCGCCATCTTCCCTAACACCCCTAGAAAGAATTTTGCACAGGGTGATCAGTACGAAAATCCTGCCAACAAAATTCCAAGACATGGTCACCCCCGATCAAGCTCGTCTCTTAGTATGTTTGCTTCATGGACATCCCTTAGATATTGGACAAATCATTTATAATCACTTGCACAACAATATTCATAGAAAACTTGTCCACAATCTGTGGTTTCCTAGCACCATATGTGCTCTAGTCCAACAACCGGGAGTGGTTATCAACCCAACCGATGAATGTCTCAAGGGTCCCTTATTCGTTACTCTTAGTGAGGTGGCTTCACCTCTCGGGCAGCAACTACGTTCAGCGGTTCGAGATTAACGTTATTGAGACTACTGACACCGAATCCGAAGAGGATCCTGAGGAATATATTCCTTACTATTCTCCCGGTCCCGAGCACGAACCCACATTCCTTGAAAAGAAGGTGGCTACGCTCGAACAAACGGTGGAAGCCCTCCAAGCAACAATCTCGACCCTTCAAGCTCGAATGGATAACGAAAAAGCATAAAATATCTACAATATCTAGAACACGATAGGGAATAGTCTAAGATTAGTTTATGCATTTATTTATTTGCTTTCTAGGATTAGTTTATTTGTTTTGCATTTTTCAATTCTGTCTTTTCTAATTCTGTCATTTATGGTTCTTTCTGTTTTTAATTTTCTGTCTTTTATTATTTGACAACAATTTACATTTGAATTCTCAAATATAAAATATCTATTTGGACTTTCATTATTTTCTTGATCTCAAGTCATTTTCGTTATTTACATCTAAAAATAATAATAAAAACAACAATATATATATATAATTTGCAAAATTACAAAATATATATATATAATTAGAAAAAAAATAATAATAAATAAAATAAGTTTTCAATAATAAAATATGATGATATTTCCTAATTTTTAAAATTCCCTCTTATCTTTCCTTTCTACATTTAGGACAATGTGTTCTTCTAAGTGTGGAGGAAAGAGGAGTAATTTCACACCTTAACCTAGTTCTTTACTCCAATTTTCTAACATTGGGAACAATGTTATGTTTTAAGTGTGGGGGAGAGGATTAAGTTAGAGTAACTTATATTTTGGTTCACCCAAAAACTTTTTGGTATTAATCTAAATATTTTATAGACTTTAAATTTTTAAAATCTTATTTTTCCTATTTTTAGTGCTTGATTTAAATATACTTCACTCATTATTTTTCACTTTTTGAGTAGAATTCAAATTAGTCAAATTTTTAATATGTTTAAAGTATTGAGTGAATAATTCTATATTCATGATAAGAGTTTAGTCTTATTTATTTTCTATAGCCTTAGAATAATCTAAGTAATTTCCTAAGTTTAGTAGTATTGTTTGATTTTTATAGACCAATTTAAGAGAAACCCAGCCTAGTTGGAAGATTAAGCCCATATAATACCATAATATATATATCTACTTAGAGAGAGATTGGTCTCTTAGCTTTGTTTTCTCTAGAACTTGTCTTAATTCTTGGTTAAAGCTTATTAGATTTAATGATTGTTAATATGATAGAGGCATTTGTTTCTTCAACCCCTTTATCCCAAACACTAGCCAGTTACCAAATATATTCTTTGTTAGCCCCTTTGAGCCTATACACTAAGGTGTACTTATAAATCTTCTCATAGAGATGGACTTTCCAATTCAACTCTCAAAGGAGAATTTAGCTAGCAAAGTTATTAGAGAAAAAATATATAAAAAGATATCGACAAAAAAGAAAAAATATATAAGTCGAGCAAACAAAAGTATCTTTGAGAAAGCTCAAATAATCAAAGTATTATCATAAGAGCCTATCAAGAGAAAAAGACTGGCCAGTTAAAAGAGTAGAGTCATGTGCCAAATGACTCAAATGAGCCTTACAGTGAGCTAGCTACTTTCTTAGTGGATAAGTGGAGTTGAACTGTTAAGGAAAACTTGAAGAGAAATTTTAAAGTAAACACCGATTTCCTTTCTTTTCTCCCTAAATTTCTTCTCACATATATATTAGCCTTTCCCATACATTACAACCCTATTAAAGTCCTCTTGATTAAGAATCATTATTTCACTTAAAGTAGAGACTTTGAGAATTTCTACAAGCTTATGGTAGGAACTTAGTCTAAGACATGACTAGAGAGAAATGATACCCAATTAGTGAGGAGAGTGATACACTTATAGAATTGGTCTTATGAAAATTGGATT
>QANZ01030364.1:0-18545 GCA_003254925.1 Chamaecrista fasciculata | reverse complement strand
TTTTATATAATAGTAAGATGTATAATCACTCATGGCGCATTATAATATGTTATATATAATGTAATAATATTCTCATTCTGTTATAAACAACAAAATGGTTTTCTACTTTTTTAGCAAAAATCATTAGTATATAACAACTTTTAACTTACATATATATATATTTATATGAAGGTGCAAATATTTTCAAACATGTAAATATATTTTCAATGTTGAATATTGTATGTATGAATAATAGAGTATGACAAGGCCAAAAAAAAAAATAAAGTATGAGTTACCTAATGAGAATATGAGGTATGTGTATATATATAAGTAAATAAGAGTTTTAGCGGTTTGGCGGTTTGGTTCGGTTTGTGCGACGTTCAAACCAAACCAAACCGCTCATCTATCGGTTTGGTTCGGTTTCACCTTCGATTCAGTTTGGTTTGGTTCGGTCGATCGGTTTGGTTTGGTTTTGAACACCCCTACTACAAAATGTAAATGATTGGGTGACTGTTAATATTTTAGGTCAAAGGATCATTTTAGTCCTAAATGTATGTTTTAATATTCATTTTGATCCTTTATATTTCAAAATGTTCAAATTGATCTTAAATTTTGGTAAAATATTTCATTTTAGTCCCAAATTATTGAATTTGGTCATATTTCTCTCGTCTCTCATTTCAAATTCAAATGATTTGTTAAGAGTAACTTGATGCTCTAAATTCCTTGCATTCGAACTTGAAACGAGAGAGATATGATCAATTTTGCTTATTTGACAGTGAAACGAGTGGCGGCCGATTTGACATTGTTTGTTGATGGCTCAAACTTATATATATAAAAAAGTACTATTTGAGAACGATACATAACTCTGAACTCATCACATTCGAACTTGAGATGAAAGAAATATCTCTAAATTCAATAGTTTGGGACCAAAATGATTCATTTTGTCAACATTTTGGATCAATTTGAATATTTTAGAATATAAATAACCAAAATGACCCTTTAACCTATTTTTTTATTACTATATAAATGATTAGTAAATATTTTAAAATTGTAGAAAATTATTAATATACTACTATGCAATATGCATTATGTAGAAGTAAGTTATAACTTAGAATTCACAATCCAGATTTGGGAAAATCCATAAAAAAAAAGCCTCTATAGCTCTAGCTAACGAGTTTTTAGCCATTGAATTTACCTTTTTTTATTTTGAGACCTATCCAATATTTTTCATTGCACAAATCTCAAGATGAAAAAGTATATCCAATGACTAAAAATTATTAGCTAAAGCTATCTCTAGATTTCTACAAGGAGCAAACCCACTTTTTGGTCCCTCAATTGTGAGAAACTACAACTCAATCCCCCAATTGTACAATCCTGTTTACGTTTTGGTCTCTCAGGTCTGGTCCGTTAGTGATGGAGCTGTTAAGTGATAACGTGTCACCGTTATCTGCTTAGGTGGCCGTTAAATGCTTAGTTGGCATGCAAAATTAATATCCAACTCATTTTCACTTGACACCTCATTAGTTGGCAAAATTAAATGCTTAGGTGGCCGTTAAATGCTTAGTTGGCATGCAAAATTAAATGCTTAGGTGGCCGTTAAATGCTTAGTTGGCATGCAAAATCAGACCAAAAGATGAAAGGGACCAAAGCGGCGTGTGTATGGGATTACAACCCATTCTAAACAGTGACAATATAAAATTTCCCAAATCGCCAAAAGTGGTCCCAAACCCTTTCGAATCCTCTGCCCGTTGTATCACCCTAAGCATCGTGCACCTTCACCGCCTTCGAATCGCCGCCGTTGAAGTCGCCCGCCGGTCAAGATGCGACTGAAGTCCATCGGTAACCCACGGTAAGCATCTTGTCTTTGTTTATTTTGTTTTTGTCTCATATTCGTCTCATCGTGATAATCGTATGCATATTTCTGTATAATCGTTGCACTAATCATATGCTTAGTTGTTGCATTAATCATAGTTAGAGGTTGAATACCAAACAAAAATAGAAAAATACATTAGTGACAATACTTGATGCAACATCTTCTGACCTCTTTTAAAATATCACCACATGAAATTCAATGTGAACGTGCGTGTTCTTGTTGCTGAGTCTGAGAAAACTATAATAAGAGCTTAGAAATTAATAACAATATAAAGACCATTGCTTGTGTTTGAGAACCACCCAGATTATGGTAGTTCATAGCTTTTCACAATAATAAACTCAGATACCATAATTGACTAATTCATAGATAAAAGTAAAATGATGAAAGCAGGCTTTCATTCAACCCAAACAGCAGTAGAGGCAGGACTTTATTCAAGTTAGATAGATTTGAAGACCGTTGAATTTGACATTGATCCAGTATTTGAAGATCTAAAATAATTTCCATCATAGAGCAATTACCATTAACAGAATTGGCTTTGTAATAAAATTCTTTTGAAAAAACAAATGGAAAAAGAAATAGTTCAGGCATGACGAATTATATAGTACCTTGATTTTGCAAGGAGCTTTAAATGGGCCATCTAAAATTCAAGAAAGAAACTATCAATTATCTTAAGTTTTTCCATCTCCTCCCCACTGGCAATTCCAGGATCAACATAACACAACTGAAATAATACAGACCGTCAAGCTTAATCATTTGATGGTGTAATTTATTTGAACTTTTGTGATGTCAATGTATGCTTGTATATATAATTTGCATTAACCAAGTTGATTGTTTATTAATTGTAGAGCATACATATATATTAAAAAATGAAATCAAATAATTATTCAATGGATTTTATTTTGAAGTACTAGAGAGGTAAGGAAAAAAAAGAAAAGAAAAAGCAGAGAAAGGAAGAGCAACTTTTGAATATGGAAGTGAAATAGGCTTCTGAATATTCCATTTTCTGTGACTTTAATCATCACTTTTTCTTCTTCCTTTTGTCATTGCCATATCTAATCTTTTGAATTTTGATATGCTATATAAATATACACTTTAATTGTGTTGTTATTAATGTAGACGGGTTCGTGAAGGCACGGTGATAAGAGTTGAAGAAGCTGACTCTACATCCTCTGACAACTATGATAGTGTAGAGGATGAAGTTTACAAACCTGGACGTGAGATATTTGAGACCGATGATGAAGAGGAAAGCCCCCAAACAAAAAGAAAGAGAACACGACATCAAACAAGAAAAGGGAAGGAGAAAATTGTACATGATGACAATGAAGCCATTGATGGTGAAGAATTGTCACTGAATACAAAGAGAAAGAGAACACGACATCAAACAAGAAAAGGGAAGGAGAAAATTGTACATGTTGACAATGAAGCCATTGATGGGAAGAATTGTCACTGAATACAAAGAGAAAGAAGAAAGCCCCAGCTACTTCAAGAAGGCAAAAGCCAACAAGCAAAGGGAAGGGAAAAAATGTTGTCTCTGATGAAGTGGATGACAATGAGGTGGAAGATGACATTTCTGACCTTGATGGTGTTGTTGTCTCTGATTCAGAAG
Organism: Chamaecrista fasciculata; assembly: GCA_003254925.1. Taxonomy (NCBI): domain Eukaryota; kingdom Viridiplantae; phylum Streptophyta; class Magnoliopsida; order Fabales; family Fabaceae; genus Chamaecrista; species Chamaecrista fasciculata. Next base: position 15,087 of record QANZ01030364.1, on the reverse strand, counting down.
ATGGCAACGATGAATTGACAAAATTTCTTGAAGCTGAAACTCATGGGGGAATGGAATTGCATGATGATGTTAACGATGGCTATGACACTGAAGGGCCTGATAGATTGCCACTTTCAGAGGATGAAAGAGAAGGTGGGGTAAGTAATAAATATCCCAAATTTTAAATATCCCAAATTTAACTCCAATTCCGAGTTTGGTGATGTGAAGCTTGAACAAGGGATGGAGTTTAAGTCGCTAGATGAATTCAATGCAACAATGAAAGACTATAACATTCACCTTGGCCGTGAGTTCTGATTCAAGAAGAATGATAAGAAACGATGTTGTGCAAAATGTTGTGGCGAAAATTGCCCATGGGAGATTTTATGTAGTTGGAGCAATGAGATTAATTCTTATAAAGTGAAGACCTACAAAAATCAGCACACTTGTACCAGATTGTTGAAAGTTAAGAAGGCAAATTCTAAGTGGATTGCAAAGCAACTAGTGAGGGAACTTAGAGCTTATCCAAGTATGAAAACCCCAGAGGCATTTGACTGGTTAAAGAGAAATAGAGGGGTCATAGTTGATGAACATTTAGTTTATTTAGGATTGGTGAGGGCCCGAAAAATTGTAGAAGGGTCAGAGAAAGCTCAATACAACGCGCTCTGGGACTACACTAATGAGTTGGACAATAGGAATCCGGGTGCCTCAGTCAAACTTGGGCTGAAGGTTGTAGATCCGACTGGGCTTCATTGCTTTGATAAATTGTACATATGTTTGGAGGCATGCATGAGGGGGTTCAAAAATGGATGTAGGCCATTGATAGGTCTTGATGGATGTTTTTTAAAGGGCTATTATGGACGAGAGCTACTTACAGCAGTTGCCCAAGATGGAAACAATTCGCCTTTTGTGATCGCGTATGCATTTGTTGATGTTGAGAATAAAGCGAATTGGAAATGGTTTCTGGAAAGGTTACATGAAGAGCTTGGAGACTATAAAGAGAATGGTTGGAACTTTATATCTGACCAACAGAAGGTTTGTGTATTTTTATTATGTAGAACTGTTATCGGCATTGTCAATATTGGCATTTCCTCTATTAATGGATTAATCATTGTTTTTTCTTGTAGGGCTTAATTAAAGCGTTGGAAGAGGTTATGCCGGGTGCCAATCACAGATTTTGTGTTCGACATTTGTGGGCTAATTTTCGTAAGCAATGGAAGAATGCTGAGTACAATGTTCTGCTTTGGAAATGTGCAAAAGCCACAACAATTAACGAGTTCAATGAATTAATGGAGCACATGAAGAGGATATGTGAACCTGGCTGGAAGTATCTGAACAAGCTGTCACGTTAGAGTTGGTTTCGAGGTGCATTTTCTCCATACCCGAAGAGCGAAACACTATTGAACAACGCTTGTGAGCAGTTCAATTCAGCAATTGTTATGTATAGGAGTAAGCCCATCATTACATTGGCTCAGGAGATTTTAATGTTTTTGGTCCGTAAGATGAATAGGATGAGAAAATTGACAGCTTCTTACACAGGACAGCTTTGTCCGAAGGCCCAAGCTAAGTTGGACAAAGCGATAAATGAAAGCTTCAAGTGGACACCCACATGGGCTGGTGACCCTGATAATTTTAAATTTGAAGTGGAGTGCAGGCCAAAGAAACTCGTGGTGGATTTGGGTGCAAACTCTTGCACTTGCAATGTTTGGAATATAACTGGCATTCCATGTGAACATGCAATTGCATGTATGGCACATAACAGCTGGAGTTACCTAGATTATGTTCATCCTTATTTCCATGCTGAAACTTGGAGAAAGACTTATGAACCATATATTAATCCTACTACAAGCCAAGAGCTTTGGCATCAGACTAAATTACCTCCAATTAACCCTCCACCCTACAAGAGGTCTCCTGGTAGGCCAAAGAAAGTGAGAAGGAAGGACCCGGACGAGTCACAACATTCATGCAAGATTAAGAGGGTCTACGGCAAGACTACTTGTTCATAGTGTGGAGGCAAGGGTCATAATGCTATGAGTTGTAAAGGGGAACCAGTGAATAATCCAACTGAGGACACAACTGAGATCCCTCAGGTTTGAAAAATCATATTATTTAGTCCTTTGATTCCTAAATTAGAAACTTACTTTCTTATTAACAAGTCTTATAACATTACTTTCTTATTTCAGTACACAGATGGAAACCAGCAAAGGCAAGGACATTCACCTGAAGTAGTTAACAATGCCAATCAGTTATATACGATGTGGTCCCTTAATTAGTTATAGTCCTTTGATTCTGACTAGGCCAAGCAGACCAGGTAGAACGAATGTAAATATGTAAGTGTGATTTTATTATTTTTTAACATATATTTTGTTAGATGGTACTGATCGAGGTTAAATGAAAATAGCTCATTATATTTGCATTTTTCTGTTAGTTAGCAATAACAGCTAGTGTATCCATTAGCTAAGCCACCAGCAACTTTCCCCCAATTTTGGCATTCTATTATTTCTAAGTTGTTTTAGCATATTTTAGCTTGGTGTAGCTTGGTGTCCTAAGGACTTATTTATTAAGAGTTATTAGTTTTCCGATTTTGGCATGCTATTCTTGCTGCTATCATTTATTTGTTAGGATCTCCATGTACATGATTAACAAGAATGGTGAAACGAGATCACCCTGACCAATGTCACACATCCACACTTACAAACTTACTTTCTTATTTCAGTACACAGATGGAAACCAGCAAAGGCAAGATCCAACAACATTCATGAATAATGTTAATGAGGTATAATATGAGAGAAAACTTAATCTATATTGCTGAGATAATTGAAGCTCTTTTCTAATTGTTTTCTTATGCAGACCTCAATTCTGACTGGGCCACCAGCTCCAAGACAATTCATGAATGATGTTTTTGAGAGATACCAGTTATATACGATTTGGTCCCTTAATTAGTTATAAATCATATTATTTGGTCCTTCAATTGTACCATTACTTTATTAAATGGTCCCTCAATTTGGTCCCACTTGCTGTGTAATTGCAGCCATCATTTTCCACTAGGCCACCAGCTCCACGGCCAACCATGGCATCTCAAAGGCCATTCCTTGCTCCACCAAGGCCAACTATGCCATCTCAAAGGCCATTTATTGCTCCACGGATTACAACCACTTGGTACACACCTCCATATAATCCATTCTTGCCACCTCCGGTGAGATTACCACCAATGCGACCAACCACAAGGCCAACACAAGATAAAAATGATGCACCTATTGTTGGAGCTAGTAGAGAGACACTTGCAGCAGCAAGCCAAGCAACACGAGCAAAGTTTGGTGTACTAATTAGCTCACAAGAATCAACCACTACTTCAGAAGCTCCCACATCTTCTAATCCACTAGATTAGTGTAATTTTCTTAGTTGGGTATTTTGGGTTGACACATGCATGCTTGGGATGCATGGTTATTTTGAGTATGACTTTGTTATTTTTAGTATGACTTTCTATTTTGATTAGACAAATATGTACTTATTAGGCATATGATGCAAATCTGTAAGCAAATGAACAATGAATTTGCTATTTTTTGAGCATGGAGTAATTGGCAGAGATAGATTGCTTGGGTAGACTGAGTTCGAATGCATTGAAAGATTTATACAAGTTATTTGGTTGCTGGATTTATACAAAGTGACTTTTTAATTGCTTTTGTGGGTGTATCTGAATTCTAAACAGGATTATCATTATACACAGTACTGAGTCATTTAAAGTTATAAGTTGTAACAAAGTCAATTTGGTATTCTAAACTGGGTAATATGTCTGGTTCCTTTGGCCTCCAAATACTCAAATTAGTAGCATATGTTGCACATACAGAGATCTAGCAAGATGACTCTTTCATGTCAAATTATTGAATCTATTGTTGCACATATCTTGTGAACCATATTTAGTACTACATTGGCATTAAAGGGTATCTAATATTTGGACATTTCAATGAAGTTTGATGGTCTGTGAAGTTTAAATTTAAGTACCATTTATAAGCCAATAATGCAAGTCAAATAATATTCTAATCCAACATAATAATGCAACTCAAAATACATCCCATATATTACATATGCATAATTATGTGATACAAAAGCATTGCAATAATAGCAACTAAAATGGTAATAACCATCTTTAATCTCATCAAGTCATGCTCAAGTTTAAACAATGTCTTCCTCATTTTAAAGGAAGGCAATGTATCCTCAACTGGAAGTGTCTCAGCCTTATATTCATTTGCAAGTTCTTCATCCTCAGCTACTTCATCAACCTCATCTACCCATTTGAAAAACTCACAATCATTCCTATCCTGCATAAGAACATCATAAAAATAAATTAATTTTGTTAAACTTACAATCACTGGAAGTTTACAATTCTGTAATAGATATTATAAATATATCGGGATCACTAATATAACATACAAAGCCAACATATAACATACATGGTGATATCAGTCTCATATATGTTATATTAGTGATCCTAATACCAAAAAGTATAAATCAGTTCAAATTCACAAACCTTGAAGGCTTTTTCAATTCTACTCCAACATCATTCTAAACAGTGCTAATTATAATGCTGACAATCGAGAAAGATCGATAATGCTGACAAAATTAACTACAGGGGACTGTCTATTGCCTATATCCCTTTCAGAAACATGTCGATGCCATTGGAAAAATAAATTTAACATTATTTGAAACTGGTAGGCAACCAATTCTACACAAATTCTATTTGAAAAATAAATTGAACACTAACATTCTACACAAATTCAACAACCAATTCTCTCATGTATAGATGGGAAATGGGAAGGAACAAAAGGGGAAATGAGCTATTTTCCATTATATGTTAACAACAAGATTTTTCTCTGATAGCAAGATTAACAACAATAATAAAAAAAACGAATTGACACCAATTTAACAACAATAAAAAAATATTGTCTCTGATAGCAAGATTTTTCTGGAAACCAAGATTGTACACAAATTGAACACTAACATTCTACACAAATTCAACAACCAATTCTCTCATGTATAGATGGGAAATGGGACAGAGGAAATGGGAAGGAACAAAAGGGGAAAGGAGCTATTTTCCATTATATGTTAACAACAAGATTTTTCTCTGATAGCAAGATTAACAACAATAATAAAAATACAAATTGACACCAATTTAACAACAATAAAAAAATATTGTCTCTGATAGCAAGATTTTTCTGGAAACCAAGATTGTACACAAATTCAACAACAATAAACATCTCACCAGGTAAAATGGGCATCTAAAGAATTTTCTATGCTTGTTCTTTTTTGTATATGATGTCAACACCACTGCTCTTCTTCCACATTTACAAAAAAGTATTCTTCCTAAGCTAGAACTTGCTTCGGATGGGTGAGATTGGTGACGATTGCTTTCTTTCTTTCGCGACCAAGAACTTGCTTCAGTCTCTTTTCTGCAACTGCAACTCATCTTAGGGTAGAACGATGTGAGTGACGAAGGTGCAAGATAAACGAGATGAGCGATGACGAAGGTGCAAGATAAAAGAGATGAGCGACGAAGAAGGGGGAAGATGAACAGGATGAGCCACGAAGTTGGAAGATGAGCGGCGAAGATGGAAGGTTTGATTTTTAGGTTCTAGGGTTTGGAATGAAGCAAAACGCACGCGTTAATCGATTTTAATTGAAGATGGAAGGTTTGCTCTCATTTTGGTCTGATTTTAATTTATTTTAATGAGGTGTCAAGTGAAAATGAGTTGGATATTAATTTTGCATGCCAACTAAGCATTTAACGGCTACCTAAGCAGATAACGGTGACACATCATCACTTAACAGTTCCATCACTAACGGACCAGACCTAAGGGACCAAAACGTAAACGGGATTGTACAATTGAAGGACTGAGTTGTAGTTTCTCACAATTGAGGGACCAAATCCTCGACTCAGTAACAATTGAGGGACCAAAAAGTGGGTTTACTCTTTCTACAAGTGTCAATGGAAGCTATATCAGATTCAAAAGTATGTGATGTGATTAGAAAGAAGGATGAGATGAGAAATGTAGAGGCACGTGGACGATAGAGTAAGTGTCACGTGTTTTTCAATCACCTCACCGTTTTCCACCAACCTCTTGATCACGTGCCTGTTGTGGCACGTGTTGCCATGTCACGTGACTGGGTTTGGATATTTCTTTCATCATGCTTCATCGGCACGTGCAATTCCCTTCTTAAAGGGTTTGACTGTTTCTGTTTTTGACTAACATTTCATTCATGTTATGTGAATGCACCATTAAGTTTAACCCCACTTTTTCTATTTATTTAATCCTACTACTCAATTTTGATAAGCACTTAATTAATTATGTACGTGAACCTCTTTTTATATTGTAGTTGTCATTATATTTAAAATTAAAATAAAAAATAGAAGGTGTGCTCTTTAGTCTTTCAATTTTAATTAAACTTTTAGAAATTTCATTTGCTTCACGTCACTTTCTTTTGAGAAATGGCCAAAATCCTATTTGCTCCCCAATATTTGCTTACGATTCATTTTTTTTTGGTACAAGCTTAAAGATTCCATTTTAATTTCTAAAGTTTTTTTTATTCTGTTTTGATCTTTAAAGTTGTTAAGAAGTTTCATCATTTGTCTTTGAGTTATTTCTATCAACTTTTCTCTGTTTAATAAAAGAAAAAAAAGGAGAAAATTGCATAATTACCCCCAACAATTTTACTTTTGCATTTGGGTCCCTAAAACACAACTCTTAGGGACTCGAATGAACTTTGTGAAAGTATTTGGGGGAAAATGCTATTTTAGCCAAAGTTGAAACAATGCAAGAATTATAGAACAATCTAAATTTTGGGAAAGCGTTGCCCTTTAATTAGTTCTTACAGAAGCCTAGAACCCTAGATTTAAGACTATGAAGCATAGATATTGACACAGACACGAGACATAACACGAACATGGACATGGATACACCGACACGACACGACACGACATATATTTATATATAAAAATAATAAAAAAATCCATAAATTTGATGAAAATTTTAAAAATTACAATATATATCTAAAAAATTACAATAATTTTAAAAATTAATTTCTATTGTTTATTATGATAAAGTCACAAAAAAATAATTTTTTATTCTGAAACTTATGAATATGTGTCGTGTGGGTGTAGTACGGGTGCCGGACACGGACACGTGTCTGATACGGCGACACGCTATCAAAATGAAGTGTCCATGCTTCATAAGTTTAAGATGGTTTTCACAAAAATAAGAATGCCTTACGAGGATTCCTTCATTAATGTTCCTTCATTTGGATCAAAACTCTATGAAATATCTTAAAACATCCAAAAGAAAGTTCAAAGAAGATGAAGAAAGAAGAGAATTGGAACTTAAATTTTAAGAGAAACTCACTTTGTTAGGGGTCATTCTATAATTTTCTCCTTTCTTTTCCTTTACTTTAACAAAGGAAAATGGATGGAAATGACTTAGGAACTAACGATGAAACTTCTTAGCAACTTTGGGGACCAAAACGAAGGAAAAAAATTTAGGGACTAAAATAGAATCTTGGGCAATCATTAAGGACCAAAATAGGGTTTTGGCCATTAGAAATTGATCTCAAACTTTTTTTTTAATTCTCCAAAGGTACCTTCTATTAGAAATAATCTTATTAGAGGTAGTATCAAATGTTAAATATGGACTCATTTTTCAATAGATATTGAATCTAAATTTCCTACATTGTAAAAGACTAGTCCTTGGCCTTTTGCTAAACTCAGTATGTGTCATTTGATATCACAAATTTCAAATATTGTTAATTTAGGATGAATTAACAATTTAATGATCTGAAAAAGATCGACAAGTTGATAATTTAGTATTTGAAAAATTGAATTAAAATAAGCAATAAAGACATATTTTTGCTTAACAAAAAACAATGCAAAATAATGAATTAGCCATGTTTCAAATTTCGAAAAACATAATAAAAATATCAAAATTACACATGGCTACTTTTTTTCTTTTGATTATGTGACAAATATAAGAATATATAATAGATAATTCTAAAATGATTGAAAAATACATATCTAAGGCGTAGTGGATGGTTTATAATAGAATGATGATGAAGCACACGTAATGTGAATCATAACAACATGGACCCACATTTAATTTATGTTCCAATAATCATATCATGCATGTTTAGATGATAAAACACGAGACGATCCTCTCGATCCATGTCATCTTAATAATGCCACTAAAAATATTAGCATGAATAACAAAAATATTAATCATATATATTATTAGAGTACTGGTATTGGGAAACTAGCTAGCTAGTATATAAAATGAGCAGTGTTTGGCCAAATAAAAATAAAATAAAATGAGCAGTGAGATCCATGAATGAGAGGGAGAGGGAGAGGGAGAGAGATATATAGATAGAGAATATACATATATAAAAGTACTTTTTAGTCCTTAAATTTTACACCCACTATTAATTTTGTCCTCGATCTTTTTTTCCAATTAAATTCATCCCCGATCTATCACATTTTTGCCAATTTTATAATTTGACTAATTTTTTTTCAATAAATTAATGACGAATATCATTATATTTTTCAATATGAGTTAGGATTTGAGTTTCTTTATCTATCAATTTTACATTACATGTTATTAATCACGTAAATTTTGTCATTAATATTTGATTAAAGTAAGAGAAAATGATAAAATTGATAAATAAATATGAAACATTAAGGATGAAATTGATCGCAAAAATATAATGGGGATGGAATTGCCTGTCAATATAAAGTTTGAGGACCAAAAGTACACTTTTGGCAATACATATACCACAAAACATAGTTTGACTAGTTTTGCAGAGATTTCGGGTTACAATTACTTTATGTTAAGTAATTTTTCTATGTCAGTTGTTTTTACTACAAATCTTTTCTTGTGTCGCCTAACTATCTCTTCAAACTTCAACGCTCATCACATATTTTAGTATAATCACCGATCCCTCATTTTTATATATATGAACGAGTGATTAATACGACTTTTGAAAGACATTATATTTTTAAAAAATAAAATTATCATTTCCGTTAATACTCTCAAAATAATATGTTTATATTTCATAACTCCTTAGACAAAATTTGACCCATTACAAGAAGTGGAAATAGTTGGGCACTGTTTAACTAACGAATTAATTATTAATCTCTCTTTTAATTAAGGCCAATGGATCATTTTGATCTTAAATGTTTCATTTTCGTCCTAAATATTAGTAAAATATTTTATTTTGGTCCCAAATTATTGAATTTGATCATATTTTTATTGCTTCTCATTTCAAATTAAAATAATTTATTAAGAAAAACTCATAACTTTGAATTCTTGCATTCAAATTTAAAACGAGAATGATATGATCAACTTTGTTTGTTTGACTATGAAATGAGCGGTCTACTTTTAGGACCAATTTGACCTAGTTTGCTAACGGCTTCAACTAGATAGAGAAAACACTATTTTTTAATATTTAGGATCAATTTAAACATTTTAAAATATAATAGACCAAAATGAAGACATACATCTAGGATCAAAATAACCCTTACCTTTAATTAATATAATGAATAATGTAAGAGAAATCAAAGTGGAATCTGAATACATATTTTATATATATATATATATATATATATATATATAAACATGATAACACACTACACAGTCCCGCCGAAGTCTCCTCCAATCTGATGAATTCTGAAGTTCTTTCTTTTCTTTCTGCCATATTTTGCTTTAATTTTATTCCTCAGAATATATATACNAAAAAAAAAAACAGCCAGCCCAACAAGACAAGGCCAACAACAACAAAAAAAAAAGAAAAAAACAAAACACAAAGCAGCAGAAGCACCGAAAAGAAAATCAGCAACGAGCTCCTCTAGCCATCCCCAAACCTAATCCGTCCTTCAGCAGCAAAAGTTGCAGCGACGCAGGAGGCAGGTCGAAGAAGAAGGTTTCGCCATTGTTGCTCATATCAGCGCCAAGATTCGCCAGGGAATCCGCACACAGGTTAGCTTCTCTCCAAATGTGTTTAAATTTCCAATCAACAAAATTTTCCAGAATCTCACGAATATGTCGAACAACACCAAAAATCTCCACAGGACAGTTCGACGGATTGTTAACAGCTTCCACAACCAGCGAAGAGTCACTCTCTATTTCAATCTTTTCGACACCACTTCGCTCCGCCATTCGAACCCCCTCCAGTGCAGCCCATGCTTCGGCTTTGAGAATCGAACAGCGACCAAGATGACGGCTGAACCCATGAATCCAGCTGCCATTGCTATTCCTGAGAAGACCCCCGCAACCTGCACGACAAGGGTGAGTTTTCAGGGATCCATCACAGTTTAATTTTATCCAATTTTCATCAGGCTTTTCCCAGATAATTAAGTTATTATTCTGATGTTGCACAGTGGATTGGGGATGTGATAAACTGATCCCCTGATCAAAGTTGTACAAATCCTGTTTAATGATTTCAGCAGGTCTTGTAGGACGTCTGAAACTCCTGTTATGCACCATAGCATTCCGCCAATACCAAAGATGCCAAACTCCCATGGACCAAATCCTGTTCCAGGTAAAGTTACAGCAAGAAGTAAATAAGTTATTTAAGTTAGCTTCCACCCACTGACTAAAATTCATTTCATAAAAATTGTCAAGACAATTATGGTCAATCAAAGCATTCCAGAGAGCAGCAGCAGGAGGACAGTCCCTGAAAACATGGAGAGAGGATTCAACAAGAGAAGGACAAATATCACACCAAGCATAACCCCCGAACCAGGTATTACAAAGTTCCCTATTTGGAATTCTGTTGTGAACCAAAAGCCAAATAAGAATTTTAACTCTCTCAGGAACAACTAGCTGCCAAATTAATTTGAAGATAGGAATTTTAGGGAACTTGTTAATTTTATGGATATATGCACTTTTGACTGAAAAACAACCATTACTTTGCAAGCCCCAAACAATTTTGTCATCCGAATTGTTATGGTTAGGGGGAACTTCAGTACAAACACTAAGACAGAGATCCTTAGACAGTAATTTTTCAAGATAATTCATATTCCAGTTGCCATTATTTAAGGTTAGATCTTTAACTTTATCAGAAAGTCTATTCATAGGCAAAGATAGGTCAATATAGTTAATAAGAGGGGTATCCTGTACACCCCAATTGTCAAGCCAGAAATAGGTTTCTCTCCCATTTCCCACCTGCCATCTAAACCCACTCTCAACATCCTTCCAAAGTCTAGAAAGCTCCTTCCAAAGGATAGAATCCCCGTCTCTAGCACATATCTCCCTTCTAAGATCTTTCCCTCTACCATACTTGCTAATGAGGACTTTGCTACAAAGGTTATCGGGCTTTTCAATAATTTTCCAGCCCACTTTCATTAAGAACGCATCATTCATCACATTCAGTCTTTTGATGCCCAGGCCACCACAAAGTTTCTCTTTGCAAAGGACTTCCCAACTCACGGTATGCATTCTTCTTCCTCCCTCGGGGTGACCCCAAATGAAATTCCTCTGTAATTTCTCAATCTCCTCACAAACACCTCTAGGTATGCGGGTAGATTGCATAGAATAGTAGGGAATAGAGGAAATTACAGACTTAGCTAAAGTGATTCTACCTGCCATAGACAGACAGTTAGCTTTCCAACCTGAGAGCCTAGTTCGAACCCGGTCTATCACTCTGCTAAAGTCCTTTTTAACTTGCCTCCCATGCAAAAGGGGCATGCCGAGATACGTCCCGAGGTTCTCAGTTTCAGAAAACCCAGAAATAGAGACAATGTCTTCTCTAATATGTGTGGGAGTCTTTTTAGAGAAAAAAATCCTGGTTTTATCAGCACTGACTTTTTGACCTGAACAATTACAAAAAGTGTTTAGGCAATCCATAATACAATTGATTTGGTCAATGGAGGCCTCACCAAAGAGAAGAATATCATCAGCAAAAAGCAAGTGCGATATTGTGGGGCCATTACGCCCCGCCCTAAGAGTATGCCAATCCCCCATATCCAATTTATCATATATTAGATGAGTAAGCTTTTCCAAGCAGAGGACAAAAAGGTAAGGGGACAACGGGTCTCCTTGCCTTAAGCCCCTAGAAGGTTTAAAGCTGTTAGTTTTATCCCCATTCCAAACAATGTTGAAAGAAGTAGAAGAAATACACCTCATAACCAAGTTTTTGAATTTAGGAGATAAGCCTAACTCAGTTAAAACATTCTGGACAGCATCCCAACTTATCCTATCATAGGCTTTTTCAAGGTCAATTTTAATTGCCATGTACTGTTTATTACCATTCAATTTTCTCATAGAATGCAGCAACTCCTGGGCAATAATTATATTATCTTGGATATTTCGACCTGGGACAAAACTAGCTTGTAACGGGGAAACCCAAGAAGGTAAATAACACTTAAGACGATTAACAATTATCTTGGATATGCATTTGTAAATCACATTGCAAAGGGAGATAGGACGAAATTGAGTGATTAATTCAGGCTTGTCAACTTTAGGTATGAGAACAATCAAGTTTCGGTTAATATCATCAACATTGAAAGTACCCTCAAACACTTTACACACAACTTCATGCATATTATGACAAACCAAATCCCAATTCCTTTGAAAGAAAATGGCAGGGTAACCATCCTCTCCAGGGGCTTTAGTACTACCCATAGAGAAGAGGGCTTTTTTAAGCTCACTGAGAGTTGGGGCAGCATCCATATCATTCATATTGCTCAAGACACTTTGGTCAAAGCCATTAATTGTAGGGGCAGCCAACCTGTTAGGCACATCTTCATGAAACAAATTAGTAAAATAGTTAGTAGCAATGTTTTTAATGCACTCCATGTCATCAATCCAGTCCCCATTATTGTCCTTGATCATATTAATTCTATTCTTCCTTCTTCTAATAATTGTTTTAGTGTGGAAGTAACGTGTGTTCTTATCACCCTGAGTAAGCCACTGGCACCTAGACTTTTGTTGCCATAAGATCTCTTCCTGAGTCAAAACCTCATTTAAATCCTTAAGCAAGTTACTTTCTAAGTTATGTAAGAAGGTATTTGTTGGATAGTTAGTGGCTCTTTGGATACCCCTAAGTCTATTAAGAATGTTCCTCTTTCTTTTCCCTATGTGCCCGAACACATCCATATTCCACTTTTTAATCTTGTTTGTGAACTCATAAATATTCTTATTCCAATTCTCATACTTGTTCCAATTATTTTGGACAAAACTGTTAAAATTCTCATGTGTTAGCCAAGCAACTTCAAAGCGAAAGGGTCTATTTCTAACACTATTATTTCTTTTGGACAGATTCAATAGAAGGGGGTGATGGTCGGAATAGCTCCTAGGGATCACACTAATAATGGCTTCATGAAAGGTAATGCGCCATTCCTCATTGCATAAGAGTCTATCTAGACGTTCCATAATTCTATCATAATTATTAAGTTTAGGTCCATACCAAGTGAACTTAGGGCCTTCGGCTTGGACATCAAGCAGACTGTTATTGAAAATCCATTCCTTAAAAAGTCTACCACGGTTAGGGTCATAAGGAGCTCCTCCACTCTTTTCTGAAGCATCAATAATCTCATTGAAATCCCCAACAAGAGCCCAAGGTACACCTATAGGCGGGGCAGTCATCGAGATTTCATTCCAAAGGCCGTCACGCGCATCTTGGTGAGGGCTAGCATAGACAATAGTGAGCCACCAAGGAATAGAGTTAGTCTCAACCTGTAGGTTAATAAAATGAGGGTGAGTAGTACAGGAAATAACACTGATTATGTCAGGATTCCATCCAAACCAAATGCCCCCTCCTCTACCGATCCCCTCTTGGCAAATAAATTTACTAAACCCCAACTTTTTGAACACCTGTGTTGCTTTATCGTTGTTACACTTAGTTTCCATTAGAGCTAAGCATGAAAACTTGTAAGTATTGAGATAGTTCATCAAATGCCTAAGAAAAGTAGGGTTACCCGCCCCTCTACAATTCCAAATTAGACAGTCCATAAAAACAGTTAAGGAAAGAAAGATTAAACATTTTGAGAGTGCACTTGTGCATCCCCCATTACCACATCCATATTAGCATTAGGACCCACAGCTAGGGCCTCTTTATCTGTTTCCACATTCATAATCTGCATGTTTCCCGTGTTTGCAGTGTCTGGCGGCTTTGGTAGGTGACCAAACAGCGCATCCGGGTTAGTGGGATTCACACTATCACTTGGGGGGGCTTTAACACTAGGCTCCCCCAAATGTTTTTTTACACTTGAATCCCCTTTACTGTAGTAAATGTCTATGTTAGTGGCAGCCTTGGGATTCTTTTTATTGGTCTTCAGGGGATCACCCCCACTTCTTCCAATCTTACGAGACAAGTTCCTAGGGGAACCAGTAACCTTCTGTGATTTTTGCTTCAATAATCTGTTGTGTGGACTTCCTTCAAGGTTATGCCTATCCATATCGCTTCCATTGCTCTCCTTATCTTCCCCAGTCCTAGATCCATCAGAGTCTTCCTCATCATCACTAGGTAAAATTTCTAAAGCTTTGAATCTGGACTCCTCACCCACATCTCTATGGGCCGAGGTTACAGGCATCTGGATCCCATTAGTAGTTTTGATTGGTTTTTCCCCTTTCTCCCCTGCTGGATTTTTTGTCTTTCTGGCTCTTCTGGTTTTTTTGACCACCATCCATGGCCCAAATTTTGCATCATCCTTCTCCTCATTGCCCTGCATATGACACTCGGTAGCGGGATTAGTAGCAACAGCATTACTAGGACAGTTTTCAGATAAGTGGCCATATTTTCCACATTCAAAGCAAATCATATGAATACTTTCATACTCAATGTAGTATTTTTTTCCATTAAGGATATATTTTGAGATCAGTGGTTTAGAGAGATCAATTTCAACACACATCCTAGCAAATTTGCCTCTTGCTTGTCTAGTTGTTGTTATGTCAATCTTTATTGTTTTTCCAATGCTATTTCCAAAGCTTGTTAGAAATTTATGGTCAAAAAGATCAAAAGGTAGTTTAGGGAATCTAATCCATGCTGAAATTGAGTTGATTTTATCCGTTTCAGGATCAAAGTTAGCGTGCCACTTACGTACCGTTAAGTAATGGTCAAGGATTATCCAAGGGC
>QANZ01030355.1:22238-49803 GCA_003254925.1 Chamaecrista fasciculata | reverse complement strand
TAAATATATATTTTATGTATATTTTTAATATACAATTGATAAAAATAATAATAGATATGTATTTCTTACAATTAAAAAAATATTTAGTAGTATAAAATATAAAAATAGTATAATAAAAAGTAAAAAAAAAAACAAAAAAAATTGGGCGTACCCTAGGTCGGGCCGGGTCTAGACTAGCTTGACCCGGATCCGGCCCGAACACCATCGGGTCGGGCCGGGTCCGCCGGGTTGCGCTGGGTCCATAAACACCCCTAGAAAGAATAATGCTGGGTCCATGAATATTAGGCCATACATTTAGGACCAAAATGAACCTTTCACCACACATTTTATTAGAATTTAGTGTTGTTTTGTAATTTTCTATTTGGTTCTTAAACTATTATTTGTTATTTTTTTGTCGTTCAATTTCATAAATAGAGCCCATTATTAATGATTGGGGTTTTCTACAAGACCCGAGTTATCATTTACACATGTTAGAGATTGATTAATTGGAACAGTTCGAATTTATGGACCAAATTGTATGTCAAAAAATAATTCCAATCTTATTTTCATTTTGGCCCATAATCTCATCCACTTGGATTTTGATTGACCCCTAACCCTCAATCCAAAATTTTCTCATCCTCACAATTTTCAATACCATATTACACTTCCCAATATCCTCTCATCTCAATATTATTTCAATCAAAACACAACCAAACACCTACTATCTCATCTCATTATCTCCATCTCATCTCATTATTTCCTACCATTTCTATCCCTATACAAATTACAAAAATCCATAAACTTATTTCTACCAACCACAATCATTACATACCCTTTTATATAATTTCACACCCTATTTAACACCAATACATCATCTCATCTCATCCAATTAAAAAATAATCTCATCCCATCTATTACTAATTTCTGCGAATCAGTAATTGAAGTGTTACATGTGTTTAAGAACTGTTTACTTATTTATTATTTCTTCCCCCATTTGAATATTTACTTTTTAAGGTTAATATATAGAGACTAAAAAAATTGTTAATTCATCTAAAATAAAGATAAATATGAGATAAGAAACTAAATTGTCCTTATTAAATTGCTTATAGTTACTCCCATCAATTTAACCTCTATTAACTATTTAATAGGGATAAAATTGTAAAAAGAATAATTAACATTTTCTTAATTTTGTAAAACATAAGATATATTGAAAAATAAATACTCTCCAACAAAGTAGAATCCAAAACCTCAGCTAACTGTAAAATTGTCCATTCCCAGAGTCCGTCCTAAACGATTTTTTAATGAGTTAAATATAACTAGACCAGTAGCTACAGTATTAATTACTCCATTTGAAAAATGCATAAAGAAAAAACTTATTTTAAAACCAATAATATACTTTTACACCCAAACACTGCAACAAAGGAAAGTAGCTCAAACAATTAGGTAGGTAGTGAAAAGAGGGGGTTAGGTTCCGACCAAAAAAAAATAAAGAGGGGATTAGGCAGAGGCCAAAAGAGGAAATTGAGTATCAATTTTGTATGTTTTTGTGTTCTTCGTATTTCTTTTAAATTTTTGTTCGATTTATTACAATAAAAAGAATAATGAAGAAATAGTTCTTAATATATTCTATTATTTTTACATTTTTAAAAATTAAATTAAATTATTTTGGAACAGATGTCAATTTATTAGTATGGAAAGTTAACTTTTCTTTTTATGTTTTTTTTTTTTTCTTTTTCTAGTTGAATCTCTTCCTCTCTTTCAAACTGGCCTGGAAACTGGTTGCTGCAACTTCCGGTCAACATTTTCTTTTTTTTTTGGGGATTAATCACTGTTTTGTGAAAAGACAAGCAAATTAATTTCTGCCAATCAGTAATTGAAGTGTCACATGTGTTTAAGAACTGTTCATATTTACTTATTTATTATTTCTTTCCCCATTTGAATATTTATTTTTTAAGGTTAATATATAGAAACTAAAAAAAGTTGTTAATTCATCTAAAATAAAGAGAAATATGAGATAAGAAAATTAAATTGTCCTTATTAAATTACTTATAGTTCCTTCCACCAATTTAATCTCTATTAACTATTTAATAGGGATAAAATTGTAAAAAGAATAATTAACATTTTTTTAATTTTGTAAAACATAAGATATATTAAAAAAAAATACTCCACATTATTTTTGTAATAAATACTGTAATAAATACCTGAAAGAATAAATTTTATCTTATATTTTTTTTTAAATTTAAGGTGAATTAATTATTTTCTTAATCTGTACCCACCGAATTGAAACAGATAATGTGGAGTGGAAGGACTAGGGGTGAGCGCGGGCTGGGTTGGGGCGGACTGAGACAAAATCCCAGCCTAACCCACACATCAATTTCCAGGTTGGGTTGGGTTGGATTTTGCAATTTTTAAATTTTAGTCTGAACCAGCTCAACTTGTTGGCTTGCAGGTTGGGTTGGATCAACCCACGGGCCGAGATTTTTTTTTTTTTTTTAAAAGATGATGCATGCACTGGCAGCATTAAAATAAATTCTGCAAAAGTAAAATTCTGCAAAAGTAAAATTCTGCACACACTACAAATTAATTGGCATTAAAGATTCATCATCTACATTATAAAAATCTTCATAATCTACATTGCAACAGATTAAATAAAGCTTCATAACTAAAATTCACATCAATTGACATTAAAGCTTCATCATCTACATAACAGAAAACTTCCAAAACATACCATAAGCAAAAGAAACTAACAAAAATATATATTAGGGCTTATTGATGTGAGAAAAAAAGACTTATTATATATGGAAATTAATAAATATATATATAAAGGAAATCATAAATGAGCCTACAAATACATATAACCACCGTAGTTAAAGGCTTTAAAGTAGAGACTAGAGATTGTCCTTTGAAACTTCAAATCACCAACTCTCTTCCAATTGACTTTATATTTATGGTCTCAAATATAATCATAAAAAGTAGTCTTCATCATAGACTAGACATCTTCCCTATGAACTTTAAATTTAATGTCAAAACTTCAAATTGGTCTCAAATATATGAGATATATTTCAAATTAGTTTTAATTTTAAAATCATGTGATTATATTGTTAAGTAAAGTAGCTCTTTCCACTTTGCTTTGGACCGGTTGGCAAAGGAATCTGTGACATCATCATTTAATTTCACGTTACAATAACAGCCACTATATCAATCTACTATAATCATAAAAAGTAGTCTTCAACATAGACCACACATCTCCCCAATGAACTTTATATTTAAGGTCAAAACTTTAAATCGGTCTCAAATATATGACATATATTTCAAATTAGTTTTAAATATTTCATTTATTTTATATTGGTCTTACATATTTTTATAAATTCTCAAATTCGTCTCAAACTTATCATATATCTCTTATTTCAAGTTCAAATACGATGAATCTTGAGTTACAAGGTTGTTTTTGACAAGTACTTACTCTATCAATTAGAGTTAGCCATCAGCCAATAAAATTAAATTGAGTTCTGAAAGTATGTCATTTATTTCACAGTCAAACAAGTAAAGTTGCTAATATCTTTTTCATTCTCAATACGACTAGTTTGAAACTTTGTTTATTTTTTAAGATTTATTTCTTTATCCAATTGAAACTAATAACAAATGAGGTCAAATTGCTTATTGAAAGTAGGTTTGTCCAATATGTGAAATTATAAAAACATATAAGACCCATATATATGAAACAGATGAAACATCTATGACTAATCCGAAGTCTATGTCATGTATTTAGGATCAATTTGAAGTTTTGACCTATATTTTTTAATATTCCTTCAACCTAGTTCATATTTTACGTGGATCCATATTTGTACCCTCCGAATGTCTCTATCTTTTAATGGTAAACAACCAAAAGTTTCTATTATTTAAACAATTGGGAAAAGTCGCCTCCTCCTTTATTAAAGCTTATAATTGATATGGTTTTGCTAATTAAGGGAATGAACTAGAAAAGGCAAGTCAATAAGAGACAGTTGGAAACTCGACCATTGGTTTTCCCATATTTCTCTAAATATCATCAGAAAATAAAAAATTGGGTCTAATGCTCAAATTAGTCTTAAATGTGTGTCCTTAAGTCATTTTGGTCTTAAATATTTCAAAAGTTTCAAATTAATCCTAAACATTGCAATTAGTTTTATTTTAGTCCCAAATTATTGAATGTGTATCTCTCTTAGCTTGTTTCAAGTTTGAATGTGATGAGTTTAGAGCTACGTGCATGTTGTTTTCGGCGAATACTTTCTTTATCCAATTGAAGTCGTTAACAAACAAAGTTAAATTTGGGTCTTAACACTGGATCGCTAGTTTCACGGTCTAATATGTAAAATTGGTTATATCTATTTCGTTTGAACTATGAATGTCGTACTTTGGAGTTATGGTTTACTCATGGCTCGATATGATCACATTCAATAGGTTGGGACCAAAATAAAACTAAATGGCAACATTTAGGATCAATATGAAATTTTTGAAATATTTAGGATCAAAATGGACTTAACCTATACCCCAAGCATTTATTTAACATTAACATTCACCAATAAAACACATTTAGCACATTGATATTTAAAGAAAATTGTACGTACAATTATGAAAAGTACGTTTAGAGCTACTGCTCTCTATATATATAGATGATAAATTGTGTATATAATATATATCTGAAACCAAAACATTCAGTGCAATCTAAAGAAAATGAAAAGTTC
The DNA here is from genome assembly GCA_003254925.1 of Chamaecrista fasciculata. NCBI lineage: Eukaryota > Viridiplantae > Streptophyta > Magnoliopsida > Fabales > Fabaceae > Chamaecrista > Chamaecrista fasciculata. Next base: position 45,100 of record QANZ01030355.1, on the reverse strand, counting down.
ATCAGTGATGTCCCGTAATGAATATCAGACCAAAAGAGATAGCCTAAAGAATGCAACTATGAGCCATGACATATCTCATCTCAATGGGGACTCAGAAGAGAACTTGGCTCTTGTAATCAATAGCTATGTGGAAACTCTATCTCATAGCAAAATGCACTCTTTAGGTAACTTATTGTTTTTTTCCATGTTATTACTTTCTCTTTTATGTTTTAATTTTCAGATAGTTATATATATACTCTATATCTAAGGTAGCAAAGTGTAATTTAGCCATATATATATATATAACTGTTGAAGCAGGGTATCCAAGTAATCAAGATTTGGACTATGGAGCATTGGGACAACTGCTTCATTTTCACATAAACAATGCTGGTGATCCATTTTTGGGAAGTGGCTACCCTCTCAATTCAACTTCTTTTGAAGTTTGGGTTCTTGATTGGTTTGCTAGTTTGTGGGAGATTGAGAAGAATAAATACTGGGGATACGTCACTACTGGAGGAACGGAAGGCAATCTTCATGGAATCTTAATAGGGTATATGAGTTCTTTCTTCAACAGATACTTTTGTTAAAAAAATTATTATAATTAAAATTACTTTGAAATAAATGTCATATATATATATATATATATATATTTAGGATAAATTACACAAAAGGACCCTGTGGTTTCACCCATTTTCAGATAGGGTCCTCGTGGTTTAAAAAGTGTCAATTTGGGGGCATGTGGTTTTCTCCATTAGCAAATAGGGTCCCAAGTGGTTTTTTCCATCCAAATTAACAGAATCAGGTTAGAATAAATTTTAAGATGGACTGTTTTGTAATTTGAACTTTTTTTATTAAAACAAATTAATGCACAGAAAAACAATTTGAACCAACTCTAGAAAAGCAATTTGAATCGTGGCTTCTTCTTCTTGTTCGCTGGTTCCTTTGAAGCAAGTGTTCTTCACCAAAAAATGCACAGAAAAAAAAAAAGCTTGATGGGTTTCTTGTTCCTCAGAATCGCGGCTTCTTCTTCTTCACCAAACAATTCTCTTGATCGAAAATGTACAGTACCTCCGTTCTTGACCCAAAAACAAACGCCGCCGTTACCCAGTTGCAGATCCACGCGAATCACGGCCTTGAACCACCACGGGAAACACCCACGTCCGCCGCCGGCTAGGTCTGTACAAAACTCGCCGTGAACTGCCACTCTCCGCCGAAGAACGATGAAGTTGAAACGCGTCTTTTCCACTGCTCCAAACCCAGAAAAGTGCCGGTGACATTAACGAACTCAGCTTCCGTCGCGCTGTTCATGAACCCAGAAATCTCCGCCGCGAACCACCGTTGGCCGTCCTTCCGAAGTTGTTCACGAACCCAGAAAAAAACAAACTTCCGGAGTTTCGCCTTCTTCCCCGTGCCGCTCCGGTAACGGAGGCGGAGGATTGGGGTTCCGATGCCTCCGACGTGTTGGACGGAGGTGGTTCGCGGTTCGCGTGGTGAAGGAAAGGAACGGTTTGGCTAAAGTCTGAATGAAGACGAAGAATAAGAAGAATGCGAGAATGAAGGAGGAAGTCTCTTATTTTTTTTCAAATTGCAATATAGTCCTTTTTTAAGTTTGTTTTAATAGAAAAAATGCTCAAATCACAGAACAGTCCATTTAAAATTTATTCTAACTTGGTTCCGTTAATTTGGATGGAAAAGACTACCTGGGACCCTATTTGCTAACGGAGGAAACCACGTGCCCCCAAATTGACACTTTTTAAACCACAGGGACCCTATCTGAAAATGGGTCAAACCACAGAGTTCTTTTGTGTAATTTACCCATATATTTAACTTAATATTGATTTTGTTATAATTAAATAAAAAATAGAACGTATTAAACTAAAAAGTTTGAGAAAGAATACGCTAATTACTTAGCTTTAAAAGCACGAGGTTTACTTAGCCTCAGAAATATATGTATAGAGTTTGTAAGTAATCCTCATTATGCCACTTGGTTAGCCATACTATATGAAAACGAGATGGGAAGGATTCAAATCTTGTAAGTGGCCGGAGCTATATTTTGTATAATGTGTCTACTAGTTATGTGTGTCTATAAAAATGAGTTAATCTGACTCGCCACAAGTTGCAGTTCACGCGAGCCAAAAATCTAAAGTGAGCCAAATTTTGCTACAAGTTGCTTCAACAATTATATATATATATAAGCAAATTACACTTTGGTACTCTAAGGTATAGATCGGTTTTACTGTGGCTTGTTCTTTCAAAAGTGACATTTTGGCACCTTGTTCTATTAACTGTTAGCAATTTGATACCCAAAACCTTTTTTTTAAGGAAAAAACTTATATCAAGTTCCTTATATCCTTGCTATCAAGTTCCACCAATCATAAGTCTTGATTACATTCTCTCTCTTTAATGATTGGTCATGGAAAAAGTAGTGTTTAATATTCTCTCTATCATGATTGGTTATATATAAAACTTTTGCCACGTGTCAAATGTTGATTGGAGAACTTGATAGCAAGGATATAAGGAACTTGATATAAGTTTTGTCCTTTTTTTTATTGCCTCTTGACAGAAAAAAGCACATGCAGGTCATGTGCATGGTCAAAAATACGAAATTCACCATCCTAAACTTAGATTTCACAATTCATCCTCTAAAAAACATGATTTAGTATGTATTGAAGGTAGAGTATTTCGTGTTTTCTTAGGCTAATCGTGAAATATGAGTTTAGAAAGGTGAATTTCATGTTTTTTTTACCATGTAAGCTAAGTGACCTACACGTACTTTTTTCCGTCAAAAGGTAACGGAAAAAATGTTTTTGGTACTAAAGTGTTAATGATGAATAGAACATGGTACTAAAATGCCACTTTTAAAAGAACATGGTACTAAATTGGGACCAATTCATACCTAGAGTACCAAAGTGTAATATACCCTATATAGATTTTAAGTACGTAATCCTCATTATGTCATATGGTTGGTCACACTATAAAATCGAGATGGGAAGGATTCAAGTCTTGTAAAATTACACTTTGGTATTTTGTGGTTTACAAAGTGACATTCTAGTACTATGTGGTATTCTTCCTTAACGCTTTGGTGCCTTGAGCTTTAATTTCGTTAGAAAACTAAAGAAAATTGGCACTTATATGGCTATTTCATAATTTGAATCAACGTTATTGGAGGATAAAATACAATTCTAATGCAAGAAAAAGATGTTGAAATTATTAAAATTAAAACCCAGAAATTTTAAGTAGTCTTTTCAATACAATTCTTAAAAACATAAAATTCTAGAAATAGAATTTCTTGACTAAATTTATTTCGTTGGATTCATTGCGATGAGTAAGTTCTAGATACGTAATTTATTTTTAAAAATTTATCTCTATCAGTTATTATTTTTTAGTCGAAAGTGTTATATTATAGTGTCGGAATAAGAAGTCATGTTGAAATTTTGAACTCCGTTTGCTCTCAAATTTATACCACACGCTTATAAAAATATATAGATCTCAAATGTAACAATTAAAATTTTAAACAATTGGGTTTTCTAATTTTTAAAATTCTAAAATAAAAAAACCTAAAACTATTGGCTTAAAAGTTGACCTAAACTACTAATGACTCCTAATACTACTCTAATTTCTCCGAAAAAACTAAAATTATAGGTCTCTTTTTGTTTCTTTTTTTTAAAAAATAAATTTTGTATATTTAATTTAATGGAATATGACCAAACCCTAAAAATTTTCTAAATTTAATATATTTAATTATAATAAATAGTTTTTTTTTTAAAAAAAATAGGGAGAAATTCCATGACCTGGTCTCAAGGTGTAATATAACATTTTTGAGTAAGTAAAAGTAACTGATAGAGATATTTTTTTTAAAGTAAATTGCATATCTCGAACCTAGTCATCATCGCAATGAATCCATTGAAATAAACTTTTTCAAGAAACTATATCTCTTGAATTTTGTGTCTTTACCAATTGTTTTGAAGAGATTTAAATATTTTTGAGTGTTTAAGTAATTTTAGCCTCTTTTTACTATATTAAGATTTCCTTTTATACCCCAAAGTTGGTTAAAATTATGGAATATCCCCATAAGTGCCATCGGAATTAAAGCTCAAGGTACCAAAGCCTTGACGAACAATTCGACTTGGTGTTAGAATGTCACTTTTTAAACCACATGATACCAAAGTGGGATATAATCAAATCACAAGGTACCAAAGCTTAATTTACTCTTTTTTATAACTTGTGTTAGGTATAGTTGTTTGTATATATGTCCATCAATTTTCTATTTTCAAAAATGTTAAGTTAGAATAAATAATAAAAATATCAATATACTAAGAAAATTTTAAAAGATTATTGAAGTTTATAAAATAATAAGTGTTTTACTTTATTTATGTTAAATAGTATATAGCTAGAAGATAAAAATACAAAAATAAAAAAAATTATTAAAAATATCAAATTAATTGATGAAACTTACTATTCTGCACTACTTATTTTCCAATTTTTTTTTTAAAATTTACTTTATTATACATTTTTAACTTCTTCATTCTATTTTCTAATATTTTTAACTTATCTCAAAAAATATCTTTTAAATATTTTATTTGATGAATCTCATCAATATTTTATACTAGGGGCTTTTTGTGCCCGTTAGGGCACAGAAATATGTATGTAAATTTGATTTGACATTTGTAATTATTTAATGACTAAATAGTATATTTCTATTATTCAAGGACTAAATTGTTAAATAATATTTCTATTATTTATAATTTGAAAATTTATAATATAGTATAGATATTTTCAAATTATAAATTTATTATTTACATATGTTAATAATATTTAAAAATTTATTTATCAATAATTAAAGTTGATTAAATACCCGTAACAAATATAATTCATTTATATTATTATATGTAATTTTTAACGGGTTCATCTGAATCAATATAATCCGATTTAATTACAAAATAGTCTAATTGCACGCATAACCTTGACTAGTTCAATCCCTGAGTAGTTCTGAGCTTCGGTTAACTCGGCTAGCTAGGTTGGTCTGGGCTCTTAATAAAAGAATGCTTTGTAGCATTTTTCAAACAATAAATTACTTTTTCCTTTGTAAAATATTTGATAATTGGGTATATATATTAATGTAAATAGGAGGGAGAAATTGCCAGATGGAGTTTTATATACATCACGAGAATCACATTATTCAGTGTTCAAAATTGCTAGAATGTATAGAATGCAATGTGTGAAGGTAAAAACTTTGATCTCTGGTGAGATTGATTGTAATAATCTTAAAGTTGCACTTCTTGCTCATAAGGACAAGCCAGCCATCATCAACCTAAACATAGGTATCTTTCCTTGTTTGTCACATGTATTTATTTAATTTAGAATTTATTAAGAGTAATATTGAAAAGAAAGGTGAGTAATGTTGAAAAAAAAGTGATGTGTTCTACTTTGAAGTATATATATACTGATATACATGTATATATAAGTAAAAAAAGGGTCGTTTTATTATCTAGGGACTACTATGAAAGGAGCCATTGATGACCTTGACCTTGTGTTACAAACACTTGAAGAAAGTGGTTTTACTTGTGATCGGTTCTATATCCATTGTGACGGAGCTTTATTTGGAGTAATGCTTCCCTTCATTCATCGAGTGAGTAACATTGAATTTCATTAATTATAATTCTATATGAGAAAAGATATATAATGTCACATGCTCGTCATTTAATTAAGTTGTATGGAACTTACATATAACAAATATAAGAGTGAGTCTCATTTGTATTCTCTTTCTCTCTTATCTCATAATATCTATCCATCATATTATCTTTTAATTATATTAGAGGATCCAAAATAACTTGAGATTTAAATATTGGTGGGTGCACAGGCTCCAAAGATTAGTTTCAAGAAACCCATTGGAAGCATATCTGTTTCCGGCCATAAGTTCATAGGGTGCCCTACTCCTTGTGGGGTTGTAATAACTCGTTTAGAATATATTGATAGCCTCTCAAGAGATATTGATTACATTGCTTCAAGGGACGCCACAATCACGGGAAGCCGTAATGGGCATGCTCCAATATTCCTTTGGTATGCTCTCAAGAAGAATGGTTTTATGGGGCTCAAGAAACAAGTGGAAAAATGCATAGCAAATGCTATTTATTTGCATGATCAACTACATCATGTTGGAATCGGTGCCATGAAGAATGAGTATAGCAACATTGTAGTGTTCGAGAAACCTCTAGATGATGTGTTTGCTCGAAGGTGGAGTTTGGCTTGCAATGGAAACATAGCACATGTGGTGGTGATGCAGCATGTGACTATTGAGATGTTGGACTCCTTTGTTACTGAGTTTGCTCAAAAACGATCCATTCAGTTCAAAGTTGGAGAGAATAATCATCAATTGCCTCTATGCATTGCACATGATGTTGGTATTGCCAACTGCTTGTGTAAATTGCATATAAATTCATGATTCTTTAGTATTATGATGAACAAGAACTTGCTTAAAATAAAAGTGTTTGATCTTAATTAGTTGGCTAGCTATTTCCATTATTAAATTAATAATCTCCTGTATAACTTTCCAAGAAGAGTCTTGCACCTATGCTATTATTCACAATAATGAAGTTTGTATTGTTGTGTTGTTATCTTCTCAATGTATTTTTATGTTTTAATTGGTTTTATCTTATCTTCACCCTTTGCTTCCTTTTTCCCCTAGTTTTATTTATTTATTCATTTATTTATTAGTAGTTTATGGATAAATATTCTCACTTCTTTTTTTATTTTCCATGTTACAATATATGATTAATATATATAAGTTTATAAGGTTTAAGGTGAAAGGTACTCTTGATCTGATGGTTAAATTTGTTTTATCTAATTATAGGTTCATGGGTTCAAACACTAGAAAGTTGATTTTTTTTAGACACTTATACCTTTTTTTTTCAGACAATCAGTGGATAGGGATGCATGACAAAATTATTCCTCAAGCTTGGAATGAAACCTTTATTTGTTTAATCCCTAAGTGTTTAAAAGCCTATTTGGATAAGCTTTTTTTAACTAAAAAGTACTTTTTTGATTAAAAAAAGACATTTTATAAACATAAAAATCTTGTTTGGGTAAATTTTTAAGAAAAGTGAGAAGTTACAAAAAAAAAGTTAAAATATAGCTTTTTTAAGGAGTTCAATTTTGTAGCTTCCACTTAAAGCACTTGCAAAAGCTATTCTTTTGGTTCATTTTATTAGTTAAAAGTATTTTTGTCATTTTATATCCAAACAACTTTGATAATTAAAAATACTAGTGCTTCACTCAAAGGATCTTTTAAAAAAAGTTTGATAAATAAAGTTCTTTTTTCACAAGCCTATCCAAACGGGCTCTAAATCCTTTGGAGATGAAGAGCTTTTGTCGATGTCCCATTAGCTTGTGTACCACCATCTACAAAATCCTCTCCATGATTCTGGTGCACAGATTAAAACCCCTCCTCCATTCTTTAGCTTCTTGGAACCAAGGTACATTAGTGCCGAGTAGGAAAGCTCTTGATAATGTGGTCATCACTCAAGACATTGTTTCTAGGATGAAAAGGAATAAAAGTGGCAAAAAGGGGTGGGTTGTTGTTAAGTTAGATTTTTTCAAAGCCTATGAAAATCTTAATTGGAATTTCCTTAAACAAGTCCTTGATACTTTAAGGTTTCCCTAGAAGTGGATCAACATTATTATGAGTTGTGTTTCTTCGGTTAGACATGCTATTCTCATTAATGGTAGCCCTTCGAATGCTTTTTCCCTTCAATGCGGCATCCGGCAAGGAGATCCTCTCTCGACCTTCTTGTTTATTCTGTGTATGGAAGTTCTTCCTAGTTTGATTAATCACGAAGTGAAGCAAGGGCAGTGGACTCCTTTCAAGATTAACAACAAAGATTTCTCTCACCTTCTCTTTGCGGATGATCGATGTTCTTCTTTTCACTCGAATGGATCAAAGCAGTTTGAAAGCTATTCAATGATGTCTTAATCTTTCCCTTGCTTGTTATGGCCTTGTCATTAATTATAACTAGGCCTCTCTTTGATTCTCTGGCAACTCCACTCCTGAGGATATCCAATGTGCTGAAAATATTCTCAATATTCGATCTTCTCCCTCCTTAGGGAATTACTTAGGATTTCCTTTTGGTATTAGCTCTAAAGTTAGAGATTTCAAAATCATTAGAGATAGGATTCTGAGTAAAATTGAGTCTGGGAACTCCAAGCATCTTTCTTTGGCTCGTAAAGTAAATCTCATTAAGTCAATCATTGTTGCTTTGGCTTCTTATTATATGCAAGGTATCCTCTTTCCAATAAATATTTGCATGGAACTAGACAAGGCAGGTAGAGAGTTTATTTTTTTTTTTATTTTTTTTTCTGGAATGACAGAAGTAATAACAAGAAAATGCATCTTATTAGGTGGAGGAAAATTTGTATGGATAAGAAAAGAGGTGGTTTGGGCATTCCTCTTTTCCAGGCAAGAATTGTGCTTTTCTTGCTAAGCTGACTTGGAGGGCTAAAAGGTGTCCCACTGAACTGTGGGCTTCAGTGTGCAATCACAGAATGTCATCAAAATTTGGGAGACTGGGGTCTGTTTTGAGGAAAGGTCTCATTGTTGGTTCTTCTATTGTGGATAAAGGATCTTTTAAAATCATCAATTATGGGTCTTACTCTCTTTTTTGGTTTGACAATTATTGTCAAGTAGGACCTATTAGGAAGCTGATTCAATCAAAGTCCCCTACTCCCTCACGAGTTCGCTCTTAATATCAAGGATGTCATTACACCATTTTTGGTCTATGGCAACACTAATCTTAACAACGGCCGAAAACCGTTCCCTAATCAAGAAATAGACAACACTTTTTTCATGTAGTCAATAATAGACCCCTTTAGACAACACTTTTTGAACTACACTCAGAAACCGTACCCATTGATTAAATAAACAACAAATCTTAATCGTTCCCTATATTTTTCCTTTTGGACTACACTTTTAGATAGTGGAGTAATATTCACTCAACTGTTTTATGAGTTGGCATGAAATGTATAATTTGAGTGTCAGATGCCACATGGTTTTGCTGAATCACCAAATCACCAGAACTTAACATCCCTCTGACAAAGGTTTAGCAAGAGTGTTCGATTTATTTATTTATCTTTTTAAGGAATTATACGGATTCAATTATAAACTTTTGAGCTGTAGGCACTAATTTATAAGCCATTTTTTTTCTTGGCTCCTTTTATGCAAGTTGAAGTCCAACCTTTTTTTCGTTCATTTTCTTTTCCCTTTGGGTTTGGATTGCAAGGTAATTATTCAGGTGCTTTGCAGCTACAACACACTACCACTTTATGCACTTGTTACACAGGTGCGTTTGAATTCAAACTGAAATCTAGACTTTTTGGGGTCGAACCCCCTCTTTTATGAAGATATTGTTTAACTTTGTTATTTTTGTTGCATTTAATTGTTTGTTTACAATTAAGGCAAATCACCAGTTATACAAAGATCATATTATATGGCGCAATTAAAATCACTAATCTTCGTTGCCCTACTGCATCAAATTATTATCAATATTAGACATTTATTTGTCATTTTTTACATTGTTGCTTTACTTTTTAACTAAAAATAAATTATGAGATGCTACTTGAATGTTAATGTTATTAAAAAAAAACAAATTTCTCTACATAGTTGGTATCAGATTCATTCACCAGAGAATGCCAATTATATTGGATACTTATCATTATTATTGCTATTGACTGCTACAGGTTAAGGAATTAAGTCAAACATTATCCTACTAGTTGTCCAAAAATAGTTAAGAAGATTGAGATCTACTTCAACAATATCTCTTAATTCTTCAGCTTACACAAAGACAGTGTTCCATCAACAATAGCAAGCTGAAAGAAAGGTTTATTGTTTGTCACATTTTATTCATACATTGTGTTGTTTTCTAATATTGCTTGTATTTAAGAATATCTAGCTAGAACAATATTCTTATTGTGTTGTTTGTAATATTAGTTACAAAGTATTCCTCTCCATTGTACATATATTATTGCAATTGTACTTGTCCTGGTTAGCTAGCTAGCTCTATCTATATATACTTATATATATATATATATATTCAAGAAATAGAGAAGCACAAATTAAAGTAGCTAGGATTATTTGTCTTATAATGCATGATCAACTCATTTAATTCTCTCTGTAAAGTATTTGCGTTGTATTCATATATTGTGTTGTTTTCTAATGTTGCTTGTATTTAAGAATATCTAGCTAGAACAGTATTCTTGTTGTGTTGTTTTGTAATATTAGTTACATGTAGTAAAGTAATAAATTCCATTTCTCAAAATTTATTTTAGGAACTTCTCAATCTACAATAAAGCTAAAATATGGACAAGGGTAGGATTAATTTGCCAAGGTATAGTAATGACTACATCAATGGCGTTGAATCATTTTTAGAGTTTGCTTTCACTAAAGGAAGGCCACAAGGAGGAGAAATTTTATGCCCTTGTGTTATGTGTCGCAATCTTAATTGGCGAAAGAGAGATGTAGTGTTGGAACACTTAGTATGCAAGGGATTTGTACAAGGCTATAATGAATGGGTTTACCATGGTGAGGCCATTTCTGGTATAGATTCTAATGGGGATGTAGATGATAAAATGGACTCATGTGATGACATTGATGGCTTGTTATATGACACATTCAGAGATGTAGTAGAAGAAGAGGGGATTTATGAAGGCCCTAATGAAGATGCTAGAAAATTCTATAATCTGATTGAAGAAGCAAAAGAAGAATTGTATCCGGGATGTAAAAATTTCTCAAAACTATCATTTTCCATTTGACTATATCTTTTAAAATGTCTTCACAGATGGAGTAATGCATCATTTACGGCCCTATTAGAATTAATGAAGGAGGCTATGCCTCATTTGAACATTCCTCAATCCTTCAATCAAACAAAGGGAATGATTAGGGACTTGGGTCTTGACTATAACAAAATTGATGCATGCCCAAATGATTGCATGCTATATTGGAAAGAGCATGCAAACGATACCTCTTGCCATATATGTGGAGCTTCAAGATGGGTTGAAAGTTCTCAAGTGGATTGTGAGGCTGGGGAGTCGAAGAAAGCCTATAAAGTCCTTGCTAAAATTCTTAGGCACTTTCCCTTGATTCCACGACTTAAAAGACTTTTTATGTGCGCTGAGAGTGCCAGTTCATTGAGATGGCACGAGGAAGAGCGTTCGAAGGATGGGAAGTTGAGACATCCTGCTGATGGCCAAGCATGGAAAGATTTTGATGAACTGCATCCTGATTTTGCTCACAGTTCTCGTAACATAAGACTTGGGTTGTTTAGTGATGGATTTAATCCATATAGGACAATGAGCATATCTCATAGTACGTGGCCGGTTGTGCTGATGACCTATAATCTACCACCTTGGATGTGTATGAAGCCAGAATTTTATATGTTGTCCTTATTAATTCCTGGGCCACGTTCACCTGGAAATGACATTGATGTGTACCTAGAACCATTGATTGACGAGTTAAAATTATTGTGGGACATAGGCGTGGAAACTTATGATGTTTCAAGAAATGAAACGTTTTTAATGCGTGCATGCCTTCTTTGGACTATTAATGACTTTCCTGCATATGCTATTTTGTCTGGTTGGAGCACGAAAGGAAAGTTTGCATGTCCTTGTTGCAACTATGGGACTTCTTCCAAATATTTAAAGCACAGTATAAAGATGTGTTATATGGATCATCGTGTTTTTTTGCCTATGAATCATCGATGGAGATCTAATTCAAGTTCTTTCGATGGCAAAAATAGAACATAGGCCTCCACCTCCATTATTAGGAAGAGAAAGACTTTCAGAAGAATTAGACAAGATAAACCATATCTTTGGGAAGACACAAAAGAAAAAAGACAAATATCCTTTGAAAAAGAGATCTATTTTCTTTGAGTTTATATTACCATATTAATTAATTAATCCATGCTTTAATTTCCTTTTTCTTTTTAATTTTTGAAACTATCTCTTATGTTTATTGTGCTATTTGTCACTTTTATATATCTATCTATATACATACATAGAATTGAGATTAATATAATTTTAATAGGAAAGACCACATGGAGGATAGGTTGGTTAGTACTGGGTAGTACTAAAGTAGTTCAGAATTTAGAGAAATTGTACCCAGGAATCTTTCACTCCCTCTTTTCAATTTCTATAAGTTAATTTCATATATCTCATTCTTTAGTTTCTCTTCTTTCTTTCTTTTTTCTTTCTTTCAATTTCCATGGCTGAAGCATCAATTATATATATTTGTTTAAAATTTATCTTTACCATTTCAGTTTTGAGCACTGGACATGAAAATGAAGAAGGGAGAAACTTCTAAAGGAAAAGCATTGGCTTATGCCAAAAAAGATGGAGATCCTAGCATCAGAAATGGTTTCAATTTTGATCTCCAAGCTAAATCAAGCACTGACTTGCTTAAAAAATTCAAGTTAAACTTGAAAAAATTCAGAATATCAAAGCAAGATTGTTGGAGAGCAAATCAAAAGAGGCAAAAGGTGGGTGACCTCGCCCGTCGTAAGGCGGCCAAATAACCGAATTTATGCACTAAAGTGGCGCAATCCGGGTCGTTTCTATTGAGGAACTTTCTTGAATGGTTTAAAGGAAAATAATGCTAAACTCTTGCTAACTAGGTAAAAGCAATGTAAATGTCTTTGAAAGTTTATCTAATTAACTAAAACAAGATTAAAACAAAGCAATAAATCTTTTTGTGGTTTTTGTTTATAAGGACTAAAATGAAACTTAAAGATAAGAGATGTGAAAATCAAATGGAGAAAGTACCCTTTGGAGCAACTCAATCAAGCCATCATTACCAACAAAAGATAAATTGGGAGCATCTCATACTAATCATCCTAAGGTAGTCACTAACCAAGTGACTTAGATTAACACACTAATCATGAACACACCTTAACCAAGATCAAATTCATAACTAGAAATGAAATCCTCATTGCATTGATGATTTGAAGCATAAACCAAGAGTTAAACAACAAAGTAATTGTACCAATCACAAAGCTATCACACTACAAGTCAACATTCTCATGATAAACATCAACCCTAAGAATTTCAACAAGTTTGAATGGAAATATTACATCAAACTCTTAAGTTCAGCAACACAACTAAAAATTACATCAAAGTTCAGAATCCTAACTAAGAATCAAGAAAACTAAGATGAAACTCAAGAAGAATATGAGAAAACTCCCTCAAATAATGCTCCTAGCTCAAGCTTGACTTCATTACTCCTCCGGGTAAAGATGTCTAGCTACTCATGGTGAAGAAATGAGCTCCACCAAGCCACAAACCAAGACAACCAGTCATGGCCACCACAAGGAACTTCAAAGGGACGAAAATGGCAAAGAATAAGATGAAGAAGATGGTGAAAGTTGGAGAATGTGTGCTAATGTGGTAAGAAACCCTAAAGACCCTGATTTTCAGTTAAATTTCGGATCATTCTGAGGTGGGCCTGGTTGGATCTTGGAGAAATGGGCTTGGGCTTTAAAATCTAAAATTTTCTGCGACGGAGGCCGTTGGTCCGCCGTTATGAAGGTGGAGGCTTTCCAACGGCCTACTCTGCTGAGTAGCTAAAAACATTGCTGAATTGGTCCTTGGCTCCTTTCCTTGCATCCTTGGCTCTTCTTTGAGGTTTCCCAAGCTTAAGGCTTCATTTAAACCTTCCAAAAACATTAAAGATTAAGTGATTCCTCAAGATTAGAGTGATAAAACAAATGAAAGAATTAAACACGATAAAAATCACAAAATCTATCACAAATTAGTTCTAATAAGCACTAAACCTCAAAGCATCATATTCTATCATCAAAGGTTATAAAGGCATGGAATTAGCTCCCAAATTTATATAAAATGCCCCTAAATGTCACTAAAATGCATGATAGAATATGGACAGATCACCAAAAACAGGATAAGGTTGACACTACCAATGCACTCATTCAAAATGTGCCTGAAGTTCAATATAGCATTGAAGCACCAAATGTTTCCAAGAAGTTGAAAAGAAAGCCAATGTGTCCACCATTACCCATGGATGAATTTCTTGGTAATGTTGCAAGTGACATTGAAGAAATTATGATGAATGAAGAAGTTGAAGAAAATGAAATTGAACAAAATGAAGAGGACAACAACCATCGTAATGGAGTTGAGGAAGAAAATAATGGTGACATGACAAAAGGTAATATCATTTGAATTTTCAAATTTAATTTACAAAAGTTATGTTTCCAAACCTACGTTATATCTAATTTCTCTTATACTATGAAATGGATTTGACATAGGGACAACTAAGAAAAGAACTAGAGGGAAAACATTATGCAAGAGTATTCATGCTAGATCAATTGAAGAGCGAGAAGAAATAACCTTAAATGATGATGGACAACCAATAGGGCCTAGTGAGAAAACAGTGATGGACTTGAGTTTTTTCTTGGATACAATGGCTAGAAATTCAACATTTTGTCCCTTGACTTACACTAGTTGGAAGGCTATGCCAAGTGACCTTAAAGAGCATATGTGGAAATATATCAATGTAAGTATTGATTAATTAAATTTGTCTAAGTTATATTCCTTCGTACATTTACAAAACTAATGCAACTTATTTTACTGATTTGCATTCCATGAGTTTTATGTTATGGGCAAAATTCGATGTGCCAGATGAAGGGAGGAAGTGGGTAGAGTCTACCATTCAAGATGCTTGGAGACGATATAAATGGAAAATTAAGAAATGTAACTTTGAAAAGTTTGCTAACATGACTGAAAGTCTCAAGCATCATCCTATATCTATACCAGAACCACACTTTAAACAGTTGTGTTTATATTGGAGCAATGAAAATGTGAAGGTAAGACAAGTATATATTTATATATTTATTAAATTTATCATATAAATATGTTCTTTTTATTAATTGATATATATAAACATAAATATACCTAATGTAGGAACAGTTCGATTAAAGATTGTACCTGAGCAAGTGGGAGTTTGATGGAGATTGTGCCCTAGGGCCAATCATTTTATGTATATGTTTTGTTTGAACATATTAATTCTGATTAATTTATAGATGATAAATTATGTTGTTATCATATTATTAGCATGTTTACTATGATAGCGTCCTTGATTAATTATTTGATAATTAATCTAAACTGTCCCTGGTCGATTATTCTCGTGGGAACGTGAATGAACCAAGACCAGCATGACCTCGGTGTATAGAGATACATGCACTAGATGCTTCTCGAGAGTCATGGTGCGATTATGTAAAGGGTTACAAGTTGCTGGACCGACCCGGAGAGTCCTGCATGGGTTTTAGCCATGAGCTAGCCTCTCCAGTACACCTGCCGCAATGCCCTTAGACCTGAGGTCTTGATTATTCCGGCGTTGTAGATACTGAACTTTGGCCTAGTCCAACGTTGCCCATAGCAAGGTAGCCATACAGGCTAGGTACAGGTTTAGTTGTTTGTCGTGCTGAGGAATGTGGTTGACCAAGATGGAATTTTGTCCCTCATTAAAGATGAGAGATATTGAACTGGCGCCCTCGATGAGTCTGTCCAAAGAATGTGTGGCCACACAGGGAAATGGGACTAACTCAAGGAATCGAGAAAGTTATGGTTTGGATTAAGGATGACTTTCTCGTGCCTAATCCATGACCATCGTGTGACAATAGGGATTATGACATGTTGGTACTTAGGTTAAATCGGTTTTGTAAAAACGATAACTCACGTGTTTTGGGTAGTCGTGTTGGCTTGCTAGAGTCCGCTCTCGACTTGTGAGTCATAGAGATGGCTTGCTGCCAACTTCACGTGAGGCCTGTTGGGTCACACACGAGCAGGATCAAGATGCCGCAATGGGACACGAATTAGGGTTAATTCGTGAGTCACTTAGGTGACACTATTTAAGACATAGTTTAATGTCTTAGGACATGAAGTCTTATCTTAAATAATATCTACGTTTAAATATATTAATTGTTAAATAGTTAATTTGATTAATCTATTTACAGTTAAATTCTTGTTTGAAATATTAGGAAATAATAAATTAAATAGGCTTCCTAAAAGTTAGGAGATTATTGATTTATTAAATTCTTTAATATTAGAGGACAAGGAAAAGAGGTTGGCGCCTCATAGGTCTTGATTTTAATAAATGAAAATGTTTTGTTAATTAGAATCAAGATTTGAATTTGAATTCAAAATTTGATTTTGATTTCAAGATTCAAAGTTTGAATTAAAGATATTAGGGTAATATTTTAATTCAATATTATTGGGAATTAATAAGTTGGTTATAACTACCTAAGAGTTAGGGTTGTTATTTTGATTTATTAAATTCCTTAAAATTAAAAGGGGAGGATGGCGCATTCTTTAACTTGGGGTGCAAGATTTGATCTTGCATTTTGAATTTTAAAATGTGCAAGTCGATTTTAGGGTTTAAATATTAAGGTGATATTTTAATTCTAAGATCAATTCCTCATGACTCATTCCAACCAATAGGATTTGAGCAATCAAGTTTTGATTTCAAGATTTGATCTTGAGGTGTGAATTTCAAATTGCCTACTAGATTTTGAATTATAATATTAGTGTAATATTATATTTCAAGATTTAGGGATTACCTAAATTATATTAATTATTAAATTAATATATTTCAAGATTTTAGGGATTCACTAATTAGATTAATGATTCCGTAATTTTAGGAATGAGGAAAAGTTATATATGCACACACACAAGGAAAGTCGACCAACCCAAGCCTCATCAGTGTGACTAAGAGATTTTGTGAAACCCTAGTTTTCCAAGAGTGAAAGTCGACTTCTCCCAAGAGTGAGAGAATTTCGACCCAAACCCTAAAAAACCTAGGGTTCTTGTGTGTGAGTTGCGCCAATCAATCTTAGAGATCAAGAACTATTCTTGATCATTCAAGAACCGTAGATAGAGTTCCCGGATTCACTTGGGAAGAAGTGAAGGAGGCTAGCACCTGGGCATCTGCCAAACTGCTCGTGTGGATCACCTGCAGAGGAAGGACACTCGCAGTGGACTTCATAGATTCGCGAATTCAAAAGCCACTGATTGAATTTTGGTAAACCTCTATCCTTTACTAGTATAAATATAGTTAGTGGATCCTGGAAGGGAATTATAGAGTGGAAAAATTTTAATTTATCGTTCCTTTTCTGCTGCGCTGCCTCTATAATTATCCAACAGTGGTATCAGAGCCACGCTATTCTTATATTTATACTAGTTTATGTATATACATGAGATATATGTTGGGTGTTTACGGTTTTCAATCGTATGCTTAAAGTTTTTGCGAAAATCCACCACATGTTTTTCGAACCTAATCTAAAAGATCGGTGCAAGTTCACAAAATCTCAAACTTGAAAGTTCTTGGAGTCAACTTCTCCTTAAAACAAGTATTAATCAAAACTGGACAATGGTCAGACCCGATAGGGTCTAAATGGAAAGTCAAACAATTCTGGTACACCTAAAGAAATTTGATGTTACACACCATTCGTCAAGTCTTTTCATGATATTACAACTGCCCAATTGATTATTCGACCAGGTGAATTCAGAACCCTTAAATTCAACATCCCCCAACCCACAAATCAAACAAGAAACTCTGAAATTTCCAAATACGATTAGCACTCCTCAACCTGCCCCCACATTTCTCAGAGTTGGAACCAATATCATTCAAATCCCCAACCACAAACCAAGTTGTATCACTATTCAGATCCAGAGAACGAATTAAGTCCCACAATATCCACCTATTCTCATCGTTTATCGGCTCATAGACCAACGATGCAATCACAGGACCCTCCAACAAAGCCAAAACCAAAGACACATGCAACAAATTCTGATTATAGACCACAAACTGAATATCCACATCTTCATTCTACCACAAAGCGAGCCCCATAGAGAGGCCAATTGGCTCCACATACTCTGCTTTAAAACTTCTAAATCTTCTCCTTTTGATATCCTCCATTTTCCTTGAAGGAAGCTTGGTTTCCATAAAAAAGATAACAGAGGGATTATATTTCATAGTAATCTTTTTCAAGCTCTTCACTGTCAGAACCACCCCCAGGCCCTGACAGTTCCACGAAACACCAATCATTGCTCCCTGGTGGCTGTTTTGGGAAAACCACCAAAACCACACAGAGCAACCTCCTTACTGCTGAAACAAAAGCACTCCATCACTCCTTTAATCTACAAACTCCCCCAAGTTACATGAACATCAACAAGCCTCTTTGAAAACTTCTTCAAGTTCTCGGTTCTTTAAGTTTTCTCCTTATCCCTGTCCACTTTTGAGGTAGTAGAAAGTGAACCAACACCAATATCGAAACCACCACCTTCAACAAAAAACACTCCCCATGCTCTTCTTGGGAAATCACAGAGGGAGCGCAGCGGAAAATAAAAAAAAACTTGATAAAATGCTAACTCTGTGATTCCTTCCAGGATCCACTAACTATGTTTATACCAGGAAAGTAAAGATGTTTACCTATTTTCAATTGATTTCTTATCGTTCTTGCGAATTTGAGAAGTCCACTCCGAGTGTCCTTCCTCTACCGGTGATCCACACGAGCAGTTTGGCAGATGCCTAGGTGCTAGCCTCTTTCACTTCTTCCCAAGTGAATACGGGAACTCTATCTATGATTCTTGAATAATCAAGAACCGTTCTTGATTCTCAAGATTGTTTGGCGAGTACTAATATTATCAGGTGCAGATCTAATTTTCTTTTCAAGAAAATCGACTCACTCTCATAATATTAGGACTAGGAGAATTTTCACTCTCAATGGGTGCTCTAGACGAAATTCTTGGTCTGACCAAGAATTGATGTGTGTTGTGAGTTGTGTTTGTGTTAGGCGCCTAGAGCCCTATTTATAGTGTTCTCATTCCTAATCTTAGGGAATCCTAATCCAATTAGTAAATCTCTAAGATATTGGATATCTCAAAATATCTCTTGATTTATAATATTAAACTTAATATTATAATTCAAAAATAAATAGGAGGCAAATCGAATTTGAGTATCAAGATCAAATCTTGAGATCAAATCTTTATTGCTCAAATCCTATTGGTTGGAATGAGTCATGAGGAATTGATTTCATAATTTAAATATTACTTTAATATATATATTATAAATCGAATTTTGCCCATATCTTTAAACTTAAAATGCAAGATCAAATCTTGCACTCCAAGCAACAAGATATGGCGCCACCCTCATGTAGCTTTGGTGGAATTTTATAGCAACCCAAACTCCTTAGGTGGTTATAACTAATTCCTAATAATTTTGAATAAAAATATTACCTTAATATTTCTTAATTCAAATCCCATATCTTTTCCAAAAGATATTCTCCTTATCTTTATTTTAATTAATAAAACATTTTTATTAATAAAATTAAGATGATAGAGGCGCCACCCTCTTCTCTTGCTTTCCTAATATTGGTGAATTTAATAAATTAATAATTTCCTAACTTTTAGGAAACTTATTTAATTTATTTATTCCCTAATATTTTAAACAAGAATTTAATTGTAAAACTATTTAACAATTAATTTATATTTAAATTTGTCTAACAAATTTAAATACTATAATCATAGATATTTATCTAAGACAAGTTTTAATGTCCTAAGACATTTAATTATGTCCTAAATTGTGTCACCTAAGTGACTCACGAATTAACCCTAATTCGTGTCCCAAAATTAGCATCTTGATCCTGCTCATGTGTGACCCAACAGGCCTCACGTGAAGTTGGCAGCAAGTCATCTTATGACTCACAAGTCGAGAGCGGACTCTAGCAAGCCATCACGACTACCCAAAACACGCGAGTTATCGCTTTAACGTTTTTAACGATTTAACCTAAATACCACCTTGTCATAATTCCTATTGTCTCACGATATTTTGGTCATGGATCAGGCACGGGAATGTCATCCAAAATCCAAACCACAACTTTCTCGATTTCCTGAGTTAGTCCCAATTCCCAGCGTGGCCACGCATTTCTTGGACAGACTCATCGAGGGCGCCAGTTAAATATCTCTCATCTTAATGAGGGACAAAATCCCATCTTGGTCAACCACATTCCTTTGCACGGTAATCAACCAAACCCGTACCTAGCCTGTATGGCTACCCTGCTACGGGTAACGTTGGACTAGGCCAAAGTTTGACAACTACAATGCCGGAATAGTCAAGACCTCAGGTCTAAGGCTATCGTGACAGGTGTACAGGAGAGGCTCGCTTATGACTAAACCCATGCAGGACTCTCCGGGTCGGTCCAGCAATTTGTAACCTTTACAAAATTGCACCATGACTCTCGAGAAGCAACTAGTGCATGTATCTCTATACACCGAGGTCATGTTGGTCTTAGTTCATTTACGTTCCCACGTGAATGATCGACCATGGACAATTTTAGATTTAATTATCATATAATTAATCAAGGACGCTATCACAGTAAACACGCTAATAATATGATAACAACATAATTTATCTATATAAATTAATCAAAAACATATGTTTAAACAAAACATATAAATAAAATGATTGGCCCTAGGGCACAATCTCTATCAGCTCTTTGATGCACAAACTTGGCCTCTTAATAACAAATTACAACATTTTAACCTCAGCCTTCCTTTTTAAACTAACCTGTTCAAACCTATCAACAATAGTTCAGACATAACTATTCTTCCTCCAACAAACCTTGCCATTGCCTTGTTGAACTGCAACCTCCATACCACCCCTACTAGACTTCACACTATCATTCTCAAGGTCATCCCTAGAGCAAAGCCCATCAACAACATTGTGACTTCTATCAACAACACTCAGAGCACCATTCTTCACCCTAGTAAACTGACACAGCTGCAAATCACTACCTTCATCTTCCTTTAGAATAGATTTGCCCTTCTGTGCAACAGAAACACTACTCTCAACACCACCATCACTCTCCCAAACTCCACTAGCCTTCCTTCCCAGATCCTCCATCACCTCCTCTTTCATATGTGCAGAAACATTAGGCATCTCACTCTGACAATCCAAATCCACAACATCATCAACCTCTATAATCCTACCTAGAGGCCTTAAACTATCAGCACATATCCATTCACCATATCTACTTTTTAAATCATTCTTTCCTCTCACTCTACACAGTCTAGAGGCATGCCCAAGCACACCACAACTGAAACAAAAATGCTGAAGCCTTTCATATTTAGCACTCACCCAAATCACAGGCAAATTAGGTCTTGGAACAGAAAACCAATAATTAAAGGCTTCTTAACCTCAACCATAACCTTCACCCTAACAAAATTCCTCAAAAATCTACCATCAGACTTAGGATCCTCAATAGCAATCTCCTTACCAAACTTCCTTCCCATCCTACATACATTCTTCAAATTAAAAGCCTCCAGAGGCAAACCGTGCAGCTGGATCAAGTATGGACTAGCACACAGATTAATCTCATTCAAAGTATAATAAGCAGGCCAACTATCCACAATCAACAAATAACCTAGAATCAACAACGGTCTACCTCGTAGAATCCTATTGCAATCCTCAATATTCTCAAAATTAAAACGATAGACATAATCGCCTACCTCCACAATCGAGAATCCTTTCGGAATATTCCACGCTTTCTGAATCATCGATTTGATCGTATTTCTGTTAATCGCCTTCTCCGCGACAAGTTTACCTACCAACGTCTTACTCCTAACCTCCACACCATCTGTGCCTTCCAGATCCAGATCCAGAACAAGAATATTCTTGTCTTCCATATCCACATCTCCTCCTCTTCCGGCATGCTCCATTTCTGATCTGACACACGATCGGAAGAACAATGACAATCAAAAACGAAATCGCTCAATTGCTTTTATTTCACTAAGGTAAATTGAATACAAAATTTGCATTGAAACTTCACTTAACCTAACAACAGACAAGCAAAAGTGGGCATATGGGTATCTTCCAATTATTAATTGAAGATTAAATTAAATTAAAGAGCATATGGGAATCATGATGCAAAATATATTATAATAGTAATTAAAAAGAAAATTGATTTGGCTGCCATATCCACTACTAGGGGGAATGAACAAATAATTATTGATATTATTTATGTTAGAGTTAGCGGGAATTTTTGATTTTTCTATACCAACTTGCTCTCCCTTCATAGTTCTAGAATTTCAACTTGTGGGTTGTATGGTAGGAATACAAGAATAATAATTAGTCAATATATATATATATATTCAGATTCTCCAGACTTTTCCTAATTATATTTTTATATCAATTCAAACCCTACACTTTGTCCCTCACACAACTTGCGCTATTTATGTTGTGTTCATTTACTCTTCCAACACAACTTGTCGTTGCTCCCTAAGCAACGTAACCTGATTTAATAAGACAAACACAACTCTACATGCAATGGATAATAACTATGGGTGTTCACGGGGTGGGTTGGGTTGGGTTTAGGGCGGGTTGGTTCGGGCTCACTAATTTATTTGGCGGATTGGGTTGAGTTGGGCTAAAGAATATAATTGAGTCAATCCAAACCAACCCAAACCAAACAATGGCGGGTTGGTTTGGGTTGGGTTGGCGGGTTAGCCCATACTAATTTTTTTATTTTTTATATATTTATTTTATAAAAAATTTGGTCCCTCTTAAATTTTTTTCTTTAATTTGGTCCTTCACAATTTGTTTTTTATGGACTAAATTGAGAATAAAAATTTATTAATTGACCAAATTGTAAAAATAATATTATTTGTGATATTAAAATATAATTTTGACTAAATAAAAATTAATTTTATTTTTTATTTAATATTTTTGCGGGCCGGCGGGTTGGGTTGGGTTGAGCGGGCTCAAAATCTTGAAAACCGCAGCCCAACCCAAACCACAGCGGGCTCAACTTTTTGAACCCAAACCAACCCGCCAG
>QANZ01030355.1:0-21236 GCA_003254925.1 Chamaecrista fasciculata | reverse complement strand
GAGAGAGAGAGAGAGAGAGAGAGAGAGAGAGAGAGAGAGAGAGAGAGAGAGAGAGAGTGATCGGGCACTTTGTCGTGAAGTGCCAGGCGAATCAAGTTTAATTATACTCGAGCCTCGCAAGTATAACTATATTTATTAAAATATAGTATAGATGCTAACCCAAGGTCGAATCTCTCGCGGAACTCGATGCGGTGAGACTAAGAGAATTGTGATGGGGAGTATGAATTTAAGACTTTAGGGTTGTCACGATTTAATATATAATATGAGTCAAAACAATACTTGAGAGAAAACCCTAGAGATAGACTATCATAGTTCGTTCATCATAGAGAATAGATAATTAATATGCATTTACTTAACCAAGGTAAACGATGTATTTAAACTTTAAACACGATCAATCAAACAATGGTGGGAGAACATAAGATTAGGATAGAT
This sequence comes from Chamaecrista fasciculata, assembly GCA_003254925.1. Lineage (NCBI taxonomy): Eukaryota > Viridiplantae > Streptophyta > Magnoliopsida > Fabales > Fabaceae > Chamaecrista > Chamaecrista fasciculata. The sequence goes on along the minus strand of QANZ01030355.1, from coordinate 20,804 downwards.
CACTCAACCAAACTAGGTTATGAGCAATTTGTCAAGGCTCTTCAAGACAATCTATATTATTGCAGTATCGGAACAATGATCAAATATATATATTAATAATAATCCTAATTATATTTATAAGATAGATAGAACACTCTTTAGCAAACCCTAAAAGAGCAACTTTATTAATCGAGAAAGAGACAAACTCCAGGAATGTCAAGGTTTCATTCCCTAATAAAGTACTGATCTATAAACTAATATATAAACAACTTCAACAATTACACTTGAAGGAGTTGATCATACCTCATAAATGCAATATCAACATCTAGAATCTACAACGAATCATAGTGAACTCAAGTCATATCCTTGAGGCATTCCTCAAGTATCTACCTATTTAGTTACTCATGCTCTAGGCAGAGAACTATTCTAAACTACTAATTTGAGCTGTGTTGAGTCGAATTGTGTATTCTGAGCGTGGAATGGTGGTCTCTATTTATAGTACTGAGTAGTGTCCTTGGTCCGTAAGTCAAGGAAAAGATTTGTGCTTGGGCTGTTGCTTACGTCGGCGACCCAACACGGAAGCGCACCGAAATATCTACGATATTTCGATTATATCTTCGTATCTTGAATCTTAGTCGTCCAAATTATATGTTTAAGCTCTGGAATATCCTGCGACGCGAGATTTCCCACTTGGGCCGTTGGCTCAAAGTGACAAGAACATCTTGTGCTCAACGTGATCTTCTAGATATTTCCCTCTTGCTTTGGCCCTATTTGGATATCTGAAACACTAAATAAACCATTAAGTAGCACCTATTTAGAAAGTACAATAAATAAACGCTAATTAACCTATTTTATCCACTTTATTTCACCACACCTTGGTGCAACCCTTAGCATATTAATTGGTCTAATTATAATATATTATTATTATAAACACATTAAAAGAAGGTCAACTAACTTGTTCACTTTTGGGCTGATCAGTGAGGAATGGATGAAGATGAAGAATAAAAAAGAAAATTTAGGGGGTTTAGGGATTAAAAAGATTAGGGATTTATGTTAAATTGGGAAGATGAAGATGAAGATTAAAATTTTTTTAAAAGTTTTAGGGAACCATGGTTTTAGGATTTTAGGGTTTAGGGTTTTTAATACTTTTAAGGACTAAATTGGATGAAGATGAAGATAAAAAAATTTAAGTTTTAGGGGTTTAGGGTTTAGGGGTTTAATATTTTTAAGGACTAAATTGGATGAAGATGAAGATTAAAAAAAATTAAGTTTTAGGGATTCAGTGTTAAGAGGTTTAGGATTTAGGATTTAGGGTTTTTAATATGTTTAAGGACTAAATTGGAATGTTTGGAAGAGTTTTGGGACACTTTACAATTTTATTTTGAGGATTTGAGACTAAAATGATTGAAGATGATGAAAAAGAGGGGAAATTGAGAATAATGGAATAGAAATGGGTCAGGGACCTAATTGCTCAAATTAGATTTTTTTAGGGTTTATGGTTTAGGGTTTAAGTTTTAGGGTTTTAGGGTTTTAGGTTTTAGGGTTTTATTGTTTAGGGTTTTAGGGTTGTTAATTATTTTAAGGACTAAATTGGAATGTTTGGAAGAGTTTTGGGATAATTTATAATTTTATTTTGAGGATTTGGGATTAAAATGAATGAGGATGATGAAAAGGAGGGGAAATTGAGAATAATGAGATAAAAATGTGGCCAGGGACCTATTTGCTCAAATCAATTTTTTTTAGGGTAAATTACACGAAAGGACCCTGTGGTTTGGCCCATTTCCAGATAGGGTCCCTGTGGTTTGCTCCATTAACAAAAAGGGTCCTGAGGTATATCTCCGTCCAAAATTTGATGAAAATTTTGGCTAAAATACTATTTTAAGACCCTAACTATTAATTTTTATGCGTTTGACTCCCTATTTGTATGATAGAAGGACTTTGACAAAAAAAAAATAAAAGTTTCATAGTAATAGTTAGGATCTTAAAATAGTATTTTAGGTAAGATTTTCGTCAAATTTCATACAAATAGGGAGTCAAACGCATAAAAATTAATAGTTAGAGTCTTAAAATAGTATATTAGCTAAGATTTCCGTCAAATTTTGGACGAAAATATACCTCAGGACCCTTTTTGTTAACGGAGTAAACCATAGGGACCCTATTTGACACTTTTGAAACCACAAGGACCCTATCTGAAAATGGACCAAACCAGAGGGTCCTTTTGTGTAATTTACCCTTTTTTTATTGTATATGCTGATGTGGCTTAATATTACACATCAGCGTCCGTTGTGTACATGTCAACTTTTTTGTAACAACCATTTGACGGAGGGACCTATTAGTATGACCTTTTGAAAATTCAAGGACCAGCTTGTACAATTTCAAAAATTCAGGGACCTATCATCCAGCGCCTCCAAATTTTAGGGAGCGGGTTGTTAGTTTTCTCGTTTTTAAATGCTGAAGTTAATAGAGGATTAAGAGGAAAATATTGCGAGATAGCTAAGTCAGTTAAGACACCTATAATCTATGAAGCATGGACACTTCATTTTGATAGCGTGTCGTCGTGTCAGACACGTGCGTGTCTGACACTCACACGACATATATTCATAAGTTTCGGAATATAAAATCAATTTTTTTGTGACTTTATCATGGCAAACAATAGAAAATATATAATATCATATTATGACATATATTATGAATAAATATTGTAATTTTTAAATTTTGATAAAAATTTATGAATTTTTAATTATTTTTATATATAAATATATGCCGTGTCGTNAAAAAAAATGTCAAAACTTTAAATTGATTTCAAATATATAGACAAATTTTAGATAAGTCTTAAATGTTTTATTTATTTCAGATTTGTTTTATTTTGAAAAAATATATTTTATAATTTTTTAAATTGATCCTAAAAATTTCATTTATTTTAAATTAGTTCTAAATGTTTTGTAATTTCTCAAATTGGTCCTAAATTTATTTTTTCGGGATGCGATTTGATCTTATTTGTTAATGATCTAAACTGAGAAAATAAAAAAACTCTTTAAGAGTTAACAGATAGTTTCGAACTCTTCATGTTCAAACTCAAAATGAGAAAGATATTATTAACCTTTCTTATTTGACTGTGAAACAAGCGACCCACTTTCACGACCTGATTCGATCTCATTTGATGAGGATAAATATAAAATACTCATCTAAAGCAATTCGTAATTCGAAATTCGTTGCATTTGAACATGAAATGAGAGATATAATTAGATCTAGACCAATTTGAAAAATTATAAAAACATATACGATCAATTTGAGATTTTTCTCATATTTTGAGACCAATTCCAGATTTTCACCGATAAAAGAATATAAAAAAATAAAAAATAAAAAAAAATAATAAAAAAAAAAGACATAGTGACACACACAAGTTGGGCAACTTGTGTGACAAATCGAGTTTGTGAGTTGGGAAAGAAATAAAATGACCATCTTACTTTCTAAAGTGACACTGACCCACAAATCTCTGCCCTCCATTGATTCTCATTCTCATCAGCTCAAAACAAAACCCCAAAAAGATAATAATAAAATTGTTTTGTTGTTATAATATAACCTGTATCTGAATCAGCATGATATTCATGCACTTTCAATACTCAACAACTTGCTTAAATTGCTTTTGTTGGTTGTCTCTTGAGGGCTTTCAATACCTAAAGTAAAAGTACCATTTTGGAAGAAAGAAAGAAAAGACATGGCCAATATGATATAGGACCCATATGAGGAAGAACCTTTTTTGTCTGTGGATCATAAGAGTTACCTCATAATACTCATGTGGGCTCCATGCCCACGTGTTGTGGGACAAACTTTTTTTAATAATTATGAACACTTTAGAATTTAGAAATCTTCATCATATGTCTTCCTCACACCACCAATTCATGATATTTTGTTTCCCTCTTTCCCTTTTTTTGTTCTCACAATAAATATCTCAAGTACAAGTTGTCCAATATATGGTCATTTAAACTTGAACTTATAGATTCATTTATTGTTTTGTCAACTCGTAAATTTGGACGAATTTATGATTTCATAACTGAAAACTTTATTACCCCATTCTTTAAATTTGAAAATAATTAAATTCTACTCAAATTCATTAAATATTATCATAAATTATAATTATTTTATGGTCAAAAGTTCTTTCTATCCCTAATTCAATTCAAATTCATTAAATGTATAAATAGTTAATATTAAAGTTTTCACCAAACTCACTTTTAAAATACTATTTAACCTCATTTCATAATGATCCTGACTGAACAAAGAGAAAACTTTTCAAAAGTTAATTTATAATTTTGATTTCATTACATTCAAATTTAAATTGAGAAAAATATAATAAAATTCATAAAATAAGCAGCCTATTTTCAAGCCTAAATACTTCATACTCAATTTGACCTTGTTTGTTGATAATTCTAATTAGACAAAGAAATAACTCATTAGATTCCATTTGTAACTTTGATTTCATCATATTCTAATTTAATTTAATAGAGATATTATCACATTCAATAGTTAAGGACTAATGACGAAATTTTAAAAAAAAAACATTAAAGACTAAAACGAACAGAAAATATTGGAGACCAAAATAAAATTTAGGTAAACATTAGGGACCGAATTAGAGATTTGGTCAACTAAATAACTAAGAATGTCTCAAATGGATTGGTGGGATAACATTGATTCAAGGGTCAATTCCACTTTAGTACCCTGTTTTATGGACCAATTCCACTTTGGTACCCTGTTCTTTCAAAAGTGATACTTTGGTACCCTGTTTTTTTCAAAAATATCATTTTGTTACCCTGTTCTTTCAAAAGTGACATTTTGGTACCCTGTTCTTTGGACCAAGTGACACTTTGGTACCCTGTTCTTTCACTATTTGTTACCCTATTCTATCTTTTTTAGGGTACCAAAGTGTCACTTAGTCTAAGGTACAGAGTACCAAAATGTCACTTCTGAAAGAACAGGGTACCAAAATGACATTTTTGAAAGAACAGGGTATCAAAATGTCACTTTTGAAAGAACAGGGTACCAAAGTGGAATTGGTCTATAAAACAGGGTATTAAAGAGGAATTTACCCTTGATTCAAAGCTCCAACATGTAAATGATTGTAAAATGGCAGTAAGCAATGAATTTGAAATTACTAAAGCCACGATGCTTCATCTTTTCAAGAGCTGAAAATTTTGGTGACCCCCGGCCCCAAAAGACAATCTACAATATTTATCATCCATCCTTTTCGATTGATCCCTCTGTCTCCCAAAATAAATAAAATCTCTGTCAAAGATTGATATGTCTCCTTGATGTGATGAGGACTAAGCTGAAATGCTGGAAAAGTCATTGGAAGAAACATCATGACCAGATGAGACCTTCTGCTTCCTACCATGTCTACGCCTACTATTGCTACCTCCTCTTGTTCCTCCCTTCTTTACATTTCCTTCTACTTGCTCCATCTGTCTTCATATCAACAACTAGTTAACACAAAACACTACATATATATATATATATATATATAGAGAGAGAGAGAGAGAGAGAGAGAGAGAGAGAGAGAGAGAAGCTTATTATATGAATTAGTGGTGACATGGAGTGCCTAATGCAGATAATTAAAGACTAACCAATTTTACATACATACCTCATTGGTTGTGTATCCTCATTTGGTAATTTTATTGTACAAGAAAGTCCTTGAGGAGACAAGTTCAACATCACAACAAGACACACACATACAACTGGTTTAGACTCTTTTTAAGAACTAAGATTCAAAATCACGTAAAGTAACAATTTGATCCTTGAAAAGATCGAATTGAGCTGATAACTCGATTCCTAAAAGATTAAAATTTACAGTTTAATCCCTGAAAGATTAAAAAGATATACTCTTTACTCTTTGAAATATTAAAACAATATACTATTTTGATCTTTCACAGAACAAACTATATGTATTTCAATCTTTCAGGGACCGGATTATTAGTTTACTCATTCAAAGTCCTTTAAGAACTACCATATATAGAAGTAAAATGGAATCCTTGTCACAAAAACAACACATGGATGCCTAATAAGGTGTGATTCAACCATTTTCCCTAACCTAGTGAGCCAGAGAATCATAAAATTACTTAACTAAATGCATTTTGATTCAAGCTTATGCAAGCAGTGGTGAAAATGAAGAAGCTCGAAGAAGTAATTAATATACCCCTAGGCAGAAACTCTGGTAGGCAGCAGTGAAGCCAGAAGCATGATTCATGTCAGAGGAATTGCGTTTATTAGTACTGTTAGAGGCAGAAGTGTCACAGAAAGTCATGTATGTGGATGATGAAGTAGAACAAGCAGCAGCAGTAGTAGCAGAATGTGAATCATTGCCGGAGCCAGACGATGATCCGATATCGCCTTGAAACATATCTTCGAACAGCTGTTGCAACTCCTCAAAACTCTCCTCTCCATTTTCCTGTCACCAAATTTCATGTCAGAAATTAAGACCTATATATATGTTCCAAAAATGTTGATGATAAATGAGATACTATCCGGAATGATTTATTAATTAATAACCTAACTATGAAAATGTACAAAGATAGAATACGTTGGCATAAGTTGATCCATATAGCCAACCCTATCTAGTGAGAAAAGGCTTTGATTATTGTTGTTGCTATAATGTTGATAATAAATGAGATAGCATGCTTAAATTTTATTCCCCTGTTTTTTGGGGGTTTCCGATTGCCCTTTTACCCCATCTCTCATACAACCTTTCCATTCTCTTCCCCCCTCCGTCGATCGATCTCACCTATCACCATCAAGACTATTATAATCGTCTTTGGGATTCTCGATGACCTCATAAAAATGACTTATCTACGCCCCAAACAGTCCTATACTCTCAGGTAAAGTCTAGCTAAATTCCCTTAAATTATACACCCTCTAAGTACCTTGGAACTAACTTGGGCGTCGGATCCTCATTGTAACAGCCTCCTCCCACACTCGAGCTCACCTTTGCAGGTTTTGGAGACTCGGAGGCTAGCACGGAGAGATATTATTCACTAGAGATAACCTGATAATATAGTGTTTTACACTCAGCTAACTACCCGACGTGGAACTCGTATCATTACATACCCCTTCGAAAGCCGACGTCGTCCACGGCGGCCCACACTATCGACACTGGTCCATTGATAGCCCTTTCCACTTTTGGCGGCTCCATACAACTTCCAGTATTCGGCACGGCGCATCGCACGTACCTTAATCCACCCTATAGGTCGCCCCCTCCGTGTCGGTCGGCTCTCAATGAAAGCACCAATTGATACGAGTATAAGCCCTTGGGAGAACCACACCTCAAAAGCTAGCTGTTGAAGTTGGAGAGCCCAAGGACTTATATAGTGCTTTACCTTCAGCTAACTACCCGATGTGGGACTCGTATCATAACCCTTTTCAAGTCAATGTCAGACATTAAATTTATGCACTTCTCTCAGCTCAAATTCACCACTTTGTGACAAACTAATCATTTCTATTACACTGAACACAGTTAGAGTATGATTAATTTGTTTTCATGATCAAGGCATTGTGCTATCCTAACCGAGATCAAAGCCCGAATTCACCACTTTGTGAGCAACTATAATTAACCCCTTACGCTAAACTCAGGGATCTTCCAAGTACATTCAATGTTCAAAGGATCCTCCTTCATTCTATGAGCAACCAAAACAGTAAGCACCACCACATAAAATTGCTATAACATTGTACACCAAAATCTGCACAAGCCAGAACGATAGTCTCATCGTCACCAAGCAAAACTTGAATGAATCATTCTTGAATAATAGGCTCATCAAGTTAGAATTCAGGAGAATCCATAACACAACATTTTCATGTTCCTTGACTAACTAGTTGGTGTTCATTACATAATCCATATAAATGTAACCGTCTAAACTTGATTACTAAGTAGATTCGAGCCATTATTGAAGGACTTCAAATTAAAGAAGTATACATCAGTATTTGGTTTGCTTTGAAATTAGCAGAATAGCAATAGAGGCAATTGTAACTTATGTCAACATGTGGGCCCACCTATCTCATATGATGGGACCCACCACATCCATTGAACTACAGAATCTAGTGCATAATTTCCAGCTAGAAAACCCAGAAATAATGGAATTTCCGAAAACCAAAAAGATTAACAGCCAAAAACCAAAAAATAAAAAATAAATAGACTAACAATTAAAATGATATGCACAATTTAATCTCTAAATAATTAAAATGATATACTCTTTAATTTCTGAAAGATTACAATGATATACATGATTAAGAAATATGATCTTTTGATTTTTTATAGATTAAACAGTTATCATCTAGATGAGCTCTAGTAGTGGAAGAAGAAAGAGAAGACATGATGGGGGCTTAAGGGTCCAACAGCAAATTCGGACCCAGAAATGAATATGAACCAAAGATGGCCCCCATTCGAACATTAGGAGATTCGAAGAAAACAATTTATTTTAAAAAAAAAAGTATCTTGGACGAAACAAAAAGAGAAGAAACGACAACAACGTAGGATTTGACAAATTTTTTTTTAACCCAATGGTTAAGAAGATTTTTGCACCCTAATGATCATCACCATTATCAACCAAAACCATCAAAATTTTCAGATTCAATTGAGAATCAAAAGTAACTCACATTGGGTTTTGTCTGGCTCATCATTGCCGCCATTTCATTCAAGAAATCACCCATTCCCTGCATTCACACAACAACCCCAAAATCAAATTAATTAATAAATATAATAAACAAAATCCAATTGGCTCATCAAAATTACTAACATAACTAGAAATAAAGAGAATCAAGCATCTAGATTTGTTTTCATGGAATCCTAAATCATTTACCGGAAAAAAAGTGTCACTTTACTCAAAGATGAATTGAGAAGTTAAACCACAGTAAAGAAAACAAACCAAATATTCTTCTTTCCATGTTGTTTGAGTGACTTACGTTTTCGTCATCATCGCCGTCATAGACTCCAATGTCATACATAAACCTCTTGTTCGCGTCCGATAAAACTGAAAAAAAAAACAGGGGAAGATCAAGAAAACAGCAAAACAGAGAATTTTTGGTAAATTAAGGAATCTTTAATGGGAGTAAACTAAAAATTCGGTCCCTAAAATATTACTGAACTATCAATTTAGTCCCTGAAATATTAAGAGACACTAGATTGGTGTATTGCAATCCTTCAAAACTCGTCCTTGAAAGATCAAATTATTAATTTCCTCGACCTTTGGTGAATGATTTGTGAAATTACCAGAATATGCTTGCTGAATAGCCTGAAATTTGGTCTTAGCTTCATCGACGAACTTTGAATTCCCGGAAGCAGAACAACGATCTGGGTGCCATTTCTATCCCATCAATCAAACAAAACCATTTTTTCAATTTCCTGGCACACATCATATAATCACTTCCCACAAAATCACACAAAAAAAAAAACACCGACAACAACATGGGACTGATCAAATCTGAATAACGTTATTTCAGACATACGAAGAAGATGATGATGATGATGATGAGACAGAGAAGCATTCAAATTCTAACCATTGCGAGTTTCTTATAAGCATTCCTGAGCTCTGATTCTGTGCATTCTTTGTTCAACCCCATAACAGCATAAAAATCACTTGATGCTTTCTCTTCTCCATTGGCAGCCATTGTCGTCTTCCTCAATGATACCAACAAAAGTAAAAATCCAAACTTTCCCAAAAAAATAAAAGACCAGAAAAAACCCCAATCAAACCCAAGCCAAGTCTTTCTCTTTGTTTCTTGTCGACGAATTGATTCAACCAACCAAAACACAAACACCGTACAACAACATGAAAAGACACGAAAACACAGAGACACACACTGACAATACTATTATTGACGATATGTTTTGTGAATTGGGACAAGGAACCTTAGCATTCTCTTCTTCGATTCCGTGGAGTGAAAGGGGAAGGAGAGAGAGAGAGTTTCTCTCTCCTGAAAGATCAAAACCCAGAAAACCCACAACACAAAAACACCCTTTCCTTCCTTCCCAACTCGCTAAGGCTCAAGAACACTCCAGAAGCTCAAAGTTTATATAGTTTTGATTGCATTTTTAATTAGTTAAATAGTTTTTTCATTAATTTAACGGTGAGATGGGGATTCAAAGTTGACGATGGCGATGTAGGGTCGAGATTGCAAGAAGGGGTCTAGATATTTTTCTTTCTTTTTTCTCCCATTCATGGGATTGTGTATATCATATACATATATGTATGTGTGCGTTTGTGTCCAGAAGGTTCTGTTTGTACTGTGAGAGAGTCCTTTTTGACGGCATAAGGGAAGTGGGTCCCACCGCAATATGGGGTTATTGGGGAAAATCATATGGTGATACTGATATATTAATGTATTTGTATATAGAAATATAATTATAATTATTTTATATATATTGTGATTGTGATTGGCGTATAATGAAGAAAAAGGGTGTGGGACCCTCTTCGTTGGAAATAGGTTCTGTTAAAAATTTACCTTAACCAAGAAAATAAAGTGAATAAGAATAAAATAATAGAAGCCAAGTTGGACAAATAGTGGATGAGGTTGAGTTCAATTCAATCAACCTAGAATTTTAATTTTTAGTACCCATCAAAGTACCACCATGTTACCATTTTTTTTTTTCAAAACTTAAATCAAGTTCTTTATATTTTTGCTATCAAGTTCTTCAATCGATATTTAACACACGACAAAAATTTTATACATGATCAATTATAATTGGGAGAGAATATTAAACACCACTTTTTGCATGACCAATCATTGAAAAGAGAAAATATAATTAAAACTTGTAATTGGATGAACTTGATAGCAAGGATATAAGGAACTTGATATAAGTTTTTTTCTTTTTTTTTCATATTTAATAAAATAAATATGGAAATATGATGGGTGGAAATAAAAACTTTTTCATATTTACCAAAATTTTGATTCTGATAAAAACAAATCATGTTACGTTATTTGATTTTTTTTTGGGCCAAAAGTTATTTTGATTATTTTTTTTGTCACAAAGATATTTTTTATTAATGAGAAAAATGGTATAAAATCATAAAAAAGAAGATCAAGTAAGACATAGATCTACCAATTTAAACATAATCTTATACCTCAAAGAACATATTACAACAGTATAAGAGAAGAAAAGAAAATTCTAAACAACATATCTAAGAAAAAAATAAGATACATATTTTCTATACAATCAAATCTACAAAATATCTAAAGATAAAGAGAACTTAGAAGATAAACCGAGAAGCAACACACTCTTTATCTCTCTCCGAGAGATCAATTTTCTTAGTTGTTTCCTTCTTCAATGTTGAGTTCCACTTGTAGATCTTATATATTTATATCTACAAAAAGTAAAAAAGATAACTTTTCGTAATGAAAGAGGGAAAACTTTCCCAACGAAAGAAGAAAAATTTCCTAATGGAATAAAATAAACCTCCCTAATAGAGGAGGAGACAAAAAAAAAAGTATACCTAAATGAGAAAGAGAGGGCTACCCTTTTCAAATGAGAGGAAGAAAAGTTTTTCTATTAGAAGAAATAGATCTCTCTAATGGAAGAGAAGACAAAAAAATATATCTAAACGAGAAAGAGAGGGCTATTACCGCTGAAGTAGCGACAACCCAACAATGACACTTGTGTGAGAACGAGAGAGAGTTATTAAATGTATTCATTTTGGTCAAAATATCTTATTAAGTTATTTTTGGTATTAGATGATGAAGGAAGGGTTGTTTCAATCATAAACAAGATAAAGAGTACAATATAATTAAATCATCTTTTGGAAAAAGATATTAACTAATCTTGAGAGTTTTATTTAATTTTAATTTAATTACTTTTTATTGCTTAAAAATTTGTTTTTTTATGCAAAGAGAACAACTTAGAACTTACTGTAAACAAACAGAATAACCTAGCATGTAAGATTCAAGAAGATTTAAAAAGCTTCTATTATAGAAGCATTAGTATGTCTAATATGAATTGAATGAAAAGCCTGTGTGAGGCATTGGATATCTTTGATGAGGGTTGTATTGTCAGCCATTGTTGGTTGACCACGAGAGAGCTGTTGAATCATTCCTTGTCTAGGACACCATAAGGTAATGCTGGGAATTCCATTTGCAGAGAGGATTTGAAGGAGGCTTTGAATTGAAGTAAGGATCTTTGTTGACACAGGCAGCCACCCCATGTTTTCCCTTTCTCTTCCAGACTTTCCCATCGATGAGCACATTCATGGAAGGGGAGTCATCTTGAGAGTTAACAGACATCACATTGAGATCATCATTTCTGATTCTGGTGGAATTTGGGGCAGATTTCCTCCCAAACAGCAAATGTTCAAATAAAGTTTTATTAGCCAAAACAATAACATCCGAAGGTAATACCTTATGGTGGTTGGAGATAGCTTTGTTTCTCTTCAAATAAATGGACCAGCAAAGAACAACTTCAAAACTGATGTTGATTTTCTCTTCAGTGGAGACATCATGCTTGCCGTGAGAATTGATCAAATTGTTTAATTTAACCAAGTTTGAAAATTGCCATCAACCAAAAGTGTCAATTTTGACATTTAAACGGTTATCAAACCAACAACCCTAGCAAAAAGACAATCAACAAAGAGGTGCTGAGAGTCTTTAATTGTTTGACATTCAAACGCACAAGTTCCATCAATGTTGAACCTTCGCTTGAGAAGCGCCTCCTCAAGTGGCAAGGCATAGTGAGCAAGCTTCTAGAGGAAGCAAAGAATCTTAGGAGGAAGGTTAATTTTCCAAAGATTCTTCCAAGTCTAGTGCAGATTGTCTCTAGTGTTTATTTGGGGCGGAGTGTGAGAAATAGCAAGAGTCTTATACCCATCTTTGATAGAGTAAACGCCATTTTTTGTTGGGCAAAAGGAAAGGGTGTCGGGGGTGTTACAAGTGGATGCAATAATATACAAAATTGAAGAAGCATCCTTATTATGACTATACATGAGTTGAACCTCATTCTTCTTCCAAGACCCATTGTTGTCAAGCAAATCACTTACTCTTCCAAAATTTCCATGGTGCTGCACAGGTTGGAACCATTTATCACCAAAGATGGGAATCTTCTCCCTATTTCCAACTTGCCATCGAAAATGAGATTTGATTCGATCAAAGGATCGAAACATTCCTTTCCATCTAAGCAAATTAGCTATATTTTATACTAAAAAAATAGTAGTGATATATTTTATACTAAAAAAATAGTAGTGACATATTTTGGTTAACCATTTGTCTCTTAAGTAAGGAACAACAGTTATCTAATTAAGCAAATTCACCATCCTCAATATTATCCGTTAATAATCAATGACCTAAGGGAGATCTTTAATTTTTGATATCTTGATCTATTTCCTCCACATAATCCTTTCTTAGGTAATTCTATAAATTGTCAAAACCTCAAGACTAAAAGTAAGACATTTGTGAACTTTAAAACATGAAGTGACTTTCAAGAATTTCTAACTTTTACATCATAGTCATTTTACAAGGAACATCATCCTTATACATTGTTTTTTTTTATTAAGTTGTTTATGTTCGTTGCTCAAGACACTTGATCTCTCGAAATCTATGTTACTTTTGAACAGATACTGGTACGTGTATGGGTACGGGTACGGGGTACGGCTATTTTTGCAAATTATGGGGTACGAGTACGACATAATATATTTATAAAAAAATATAAAATATAATATATATATATATATATATAATTTTATTTAATAAGAGTTAAATAATTTTGATTTCTCCGTTAATATTCAATGAATCGTGTCATAAAAAAATATCCAGTGAAGCCTGTCATATAGTCAATACTAAACAAGTAAACAATAATAAAAAAGCAGACACTCCAATCTCTACCTCAGACACTGTCGACGCTGAATCTTCAAAGTTTGGGTCCTTTGCATCCAAAGCTTCATTCTTGCGTCCGATCTCAACCTGCAAGTAGCGCCATGGCCGTTGATTCAGGTGAACTTGCCGTCTTGACCTCCCTTCTTCGGCGATCTACTCATCCTTGCTGCTGATTTCAGATCCTTTCTCATAATCTCCTCCCCTCATTTCTAATTTCATTTTTTTTTAATTTGAAATGGTGAAGGATGCATCAGGTACGTACCTAGGCTACCTGATGCGCACCCGTACTGGGTACATACCAGTACGGATACGTGAAGAAAATTGTCGTACTCAGGTAACATAGATCAAAATAGACAAGTCGCTCAAGGCTCTAAGAACAATGTCATAGGTCCAAGAAAAGTGGTGATGAAAAGAAAAAGGTCGAGCATAAGGTGAAGTGGCCTTAGTTTGAGAATAAAAGCAATAGATGAAAGAAAAATTTTACCAAGGTCAAATGATGTTCATGCTAGCAAATGGGATACTGTGAATAAGACTATTCGCCGCCACCAAAGGTATTTTCTCTCAAACATGAACATATATTCCTTTTAGGTCTCTAGGAGACAGTGAGTGTACGTGGATTATTGATTCAAGAACAACATAACACATTGCAAGGGACCAAGAACGGTTCACGGAATTCCGTCTCTACCTGGTTAGGGCAGACATATATTAGTGGGAACAATGCATTGATAAAAAAGAAGAGACTTGACACTTGCAAATTGGAGTTGCATGATGACCACTCTTCATTATATATATTATTGTAAACATGCATGTGATGTGTGGATGACCACATTCATGACAATGTATTAACAATACAAAAACCTTTTTTGGTCACGTCATTTGTATTGTAAGATATTATTTATGTCTTTAGTTTTTTGGTGTAACATATTCATTAGTGTGCTTAAAGTAGCATATGTATATATAACCTCCTCCTTTTTAGTGCTTTAGTGGGCTATAGGTTACATGCCCACTAGAGCCCTACATAAGGTTTATTTTAATGAGTTATATATTCATAATATGTGGTCATCTATAGGGAAGTGTTGTAAACATGCATGTATGTGCATGTGATGTATGGATGATTAAATCCATGACAATGAATTAAGAAAGACCTTTAATTTGTTTTTCTCACATCATTTGTAACATATTATTTATGTCTTCAGTTTTATGGTGTAACATATCCATTAGTGTGCGTGCTTAAAGGAGGATACATAACCGTACCTATTAAGAATCTTAACCATCTTATAACTTTCTTTCAATAAATGATGGTCAACCTGCTATTTTTAAGAGCTTGGCAGTGTATATCCCTCAATATATATTCAAGTTGTGCATATGATAGAGTTAGAAAAAATCATGGAACAAGCTTTCTAAAAATATATAGCTAACACATAATGTCATCTTTGAGAGAAAATTATTGGCAACAAAAGTAAGATTGTCAACAATTTTATAATTTTCTTTTAACAAATGGTCACTCCACCATCTTTGAGAGCATGTATCTCCCTTTTCATGTGTTAAAATCATGTACATAATATGGAATTTTGGAGAAAACATTAAACAAGCTTTCTAATACTTGGCCCAAATCTATAAATAACTACCCATCAAATAAAAATGAGATTTGGGCTTGGAAATGAGATCTACCCAATAAATAACCAAACTCATGAACTGGCCCAGTTAGTACCCGGGTATTACCCGAGACTACCAAAAAACATTTTGCACCGTGGTCTGTCAAATCTGTCTATGAATGAGAGATTTGAGGGGACTGGATCCTCTGCTGTCCAGCACAGGGTGCTGTGCGGCGAGGACCAGTCGCCGAGCGCCACGTGTGCGCCAATGTACACGTGGCGCTCGACGATTGGTCCTCGCCGCACAGCACCATGTGCTGGACAGCAGAGGATCCAGCGCCAGATTTGAGAGGCTTTTAGGCATGAATTGTACTGCTAGAGTTTTATAGGGTTCAGTGTGGGGTCTATGAACTTTAATCATTATAATCACCACGTGGCCAAATTTTGATGGGATATACATTACATATTTTTTTTTACCTGAGATATGCATTACATATAGATGTAGGGAGTTTTCAAGAAATTTTTGTTTTAATCTGAAGAATTTTTTTGTTATATTAACTGATCACTATATTTCAATTTTCAACTTTGGTGTATTGTCTTACTGTTTCTAGAAATAGAATAATAGTTGTTTACAAAAAAAAATAGAATAACAATTACATTCGAAATGTATTTCCAAGAATAATTGAAATAAAAAAAAGTTTGAAGACCAAAATGAAATAAAAAATAGTTTGAGGATCAAAATGAAACAAAACATAGTTTGAGAATTAAAATAAAACAAACAATAGTTTGAGGACCAGAAAAAAATAAAAAATAGTTTGAGGACTAAAAGAAAACAAAAAATAGTTTGAGGACCAAAATGAAACTGATTCCATAGTTTGAAGACCAAAACAGAACAAAAAATAACTTGAGAACCAAAATGAAACTAACCTCAAAGTTTGAAGATCAAAATAATCATTTAATTTTAAAGTTATTATAAAAGAAAAATAAGTTTTGACAACTCATAATTTTATTTTGGGCTTGGACCTAGATCCAAGCCCATTTACATAAAAGTCCATGGACTTGAGTTTAAATAGTCCAATCTTGGCCCATAAATAGGTCTACTTTTTAATCCCATTTATATGCATGGTTTGGATAAAGAACTTGAAAAATATATGCTTTCAAAGATGGTATGTCAATTATCATTTGTTAAGAAAATTTATTAAATGGTTGATGGTCTTACTTTTGTAGACAAAAATTCTCTCTCCAAGATGGCATTGTCTTTGAATCTTGTGTAAACTTGTTCTACATATCATATGTGTAATTTGGAAGTATAGCGCGAGAGATATATACTTTCAAATTTTAAAAAGAAAGTTAGAAAAAAATAGGAGAATCACGTGTTTTTCACGTGATCATATTATGTTAAATACTAATAAAATAGAAGCATGAAGTTCCTTTATATGCTAGAGAGATAAAGAACAAACCACTAATTTAACAATTTTTAAACTATAAGTTATCGAAATAGAATTTACCCTAACTCCTGAGTACTAAAATCTATAAAAATTAAAGTAGAATTTGAATGGATTTATATAGATCAACAAATTGACTAACTTAACCTAGATAACATATTATAGAATTCAGTTTTTAAGGTAAAAAAAATATTTCTACAGTATGAAAATAAGAAATATAATATTTACACCCATACTCTAAATTCAATTATTTGAGAAAGATGTTGGCCAAAACCAAAAAAAAATTATTTGAGAAAGATAATATTAATTTCATGATTGGAACATTCCATTTACATTTGCAAAGATGCAATTCCAAAAGAATAATGTAGAGCAATTGAGTGCAACAATAATTAAA
The DNA here is from genome assembly GCA_003254925.1 of Chamaecrista fasciculata. Taxonomy (NCBI): domain Eukaryota; kingdom Viridiplantae; phylum Streptophyta; class Magnoliopsida; order Fabales; family Fabaceae; genus Chamaecrista; species Chamaecrista fasciculata. Next base: position 3,555 of record QANZ01030355.1, on the reverse strand, counting down.
GACAAAAGTACTGTTGGTATCCCTAATGCATGAGGTCATTTTCAGTTATACCCTTAACGTTCTTTTTTTTTTGTCAATTATACCCGCAACGTTTTTTACCTCAATCCCTAACTAATTACATACTAGTCCAGAATGTTTGTTATTTTTAACAAACAGGTCCTTAGAAGCCATTAACAACCCTCATTCTCTTACCCTAAAACGTCACCACTACACTTCATCGTAGTCGTCCACTCTGTCCTCGTTTTCGTCGACATGGTTCTTCTCGTTGTCATCTTCAGCTTCCTGGTCTAGCCTAAATTACGTCGTTTTCATCTCTTTTCTTTCCTTTACAACCGTCTCTCTCATCCATCTTTACTATTTTACTCGATTTATCTATATTCGAGGCTCACCAGCGAGTTTGTGTGTGGTTGTCGGAACTGTGTAAAACAATGGGGAGAGATTTTTCGAGTTTCTCAATTACAGGGACCAGATCGTTAAAGATGACAAACATTCTATATTGTTTTGTAATTAGTTAGGGACTCATGTGAAAGAAAACTCTTGAGAGAATGGAGGATTTTTAAATAATGAAAACTTAAGGACCTTAAAACAAAATAAAAAGCCAGGTTGGAGTATAATTGACTCAAATGTGAAACGTTGGGGGTATAATTGAAAAAAATAACATTAGGGTATAACTGAAAATGACCTCATACGTTGAGAGTACTAACAATACTTTTTCCATAATCAAATTTATAATAATGTGTCTTTCTCTCTTCTTATTTTAGTTAAATAAAGAAAATTAAAAAAAATAAATTATTAAATCATCTCATACATGACTTGATCAATGGTGGAAAAACCCTATTGTTGAATCAACCACATTTTTTAAAGCAAATCCATTCCAAAACCACAACAAACAAATAAAAAAAAAAAAAAAGGAAAGAGGGTTGGCATTTGGTAGTTCTTGAAAAAAGTAGACAATTTAATTTTCAAACTATACCTTCATATATTGGATATGGTAACAAATAAGATAACAATTAACTGCAAAAAATTATTATTAATTATAAAAAGAAATGAAGTGGTCCTGCAAGCAAGAAATGGCCACGTGATATTTGGGCAGATTGGATTGGAAACTCCTGGAAATCACGTGCCACCCCCCATTGAGAAAGCAGCTTGAAGAAGACTCTGAACCAGATATATCCATCCTCAGTCAGACACATTGTCCTACAACTAAGAGGACAAACTTCCCTCTATTGTAGATTTCAAAGGGCCATTGCGCCCTCCATATATATCATACCTTATATATATCATGCAAACTTATAATCTCACTAAAGCCTTTCATTAAATAAATATCTAGCTTACATGTTTCTGTGTGATCTCAATTAGTAAATATATATTTTAATTTTTTGCTTTGTAGGTGTATATAAGAACGTTTCATAAATTAAATTGACACAAAAAAAAATTCAAAAAGAACAAAATTAAATAAAAAAAAGAGGGAGGAGTAGATAGCGAGGAACAAGTAGCTAGGTAGGTGTCTATATATATATAAATAATGCATGTATAGGGAAGCAAGTAGGTAGTAAAAAGAGGGAAGATTCAAGTGGGCACATAATCCAATCATGTCCACACAATCCAATTACCCTTTTAAAAACGTCTTTGATGAAGAAATCAAGAAACAATACCAATCAATCTGTTTGTGTTGGTGTGAGTGTGTAATGCATGCATGTCTCATAGTCATTTGCCTCACCCTATAAAATATGGACACTGATTGGCACGGGACATGACACGGACACGAATATACTTACATGTTAAATTCTTAAAATTACGTGATACGACACGGCATATATATATTTATATATATAAATAATTAAAAATTCATAAATTTTTATAAAAATTTAAAAATTACAGTATTCATTCATAATATATGTCGTATGTAATATTATTTTCTATTGTCTGCCATGATAAAGTCATGAAAAGTTGAGTTTATATTCTGAAACTTATGAATATGTGTAGTGTGGGTGTCATACGGGTGTCGAACAGGAACACGTGTCTGACACGGTGATACGGTATCAAAATGAAGTGTCCATACTTTATAGACCTCACCCTATAAGATTGAATTTGGATATTTTAAAATGAGTTGACACTATATTTTATATAATTTAAAAAAAAATAAATATTTTGTATTATAAGTGAAGTTTCTATAAGATATAAATTATTAAATTATTCCTAAATCTTAAAGGCTAAAGGCTAAGTGGAGAATTGTTCACTTATATATAGAGAGAGAAAGAAAAGAAAAATAAGTTGCATTTCATAGTAGGTACACAACAAGTGGGGAACAGTCCTTTTAACCACTTTATTTCCTAAGAGCTTAGGGTCTGTTTGGGAGCAATAGGATTTTAATCCAAGTTCAACCAAATGGATAGGATGAGATTATTTTTTAATTGGATGAGATGAGATGATGTATTGGTGTTTGGGTGATTTTAGAGAAAATGATGTTAAATAGGGTGTGAAATTATATAAAAGGGTATGTAATGATTGTGGTCGGTAGAAATAAGTTTATGGATTTTTATAATTTGTATAGGGGTAGAAATGGTAGGAAATAATGAGATGAGATGGAGATAATAAGATGAGATGATATGTGTTTGGTTGTGTTTTGATTGGAATAATATTGAGATGAGATGATATTGGAAAGCGTAATATTGTATTGGAAAGCGTGAGGATGAGAAAATTTTGGATGAAGGGTTAGAGGTCAATCCAAGTGGATGAGATGATGGGCCAAAATGAAAATAATATTGGAATTATTTTTAAGAATAGAATTTGGTCCAAAAATTTGTACCGGTCCTATTAATCAATCCCTAACATGTGTAAATGATAACTTGGGGCTTACACGAAATCCCAGTCATCAATAATCGGATCTATTTGTGAAATCTAACGAAAAAAAATAACAAAGAATAGTTTGAGGACCATAATGCAAATAACAAAACAACAAAAAATGTTTGGTCAATGGTTCATTTTGATCCAAAATGTATGCCCTAATATTCATTTGGTCCATTATGTTTCAAAATGTTCATATTGGTCCTAAATGTTGGCAAAATGATTCATTTTGGTCCTAAATACTGGTAAAATGTTTCGTTTTGGTCCCAACCAAATAGAGAAAGTATTCTTTGGGAACATTACGTAGCTCTAAACAAGCCATATTCAATAGTTGGGACCAAAATGAAACATTTTGCAAATATTTAGGAGCAATTTGAATATTTTGAAATATAATGGACCAAAATGAATATTAAGGCCTACATTTAGGACTAAATTGACCCTTTAACCCTATATTTTTCCATCCTGTACATACACGTGGGTCATTTTGTATTTTTTCCATTCAATACATTACCGTTATTAGATTTAGGAGTCCTTTAATTTGACAAAAAAATATAGATAGAACCATTGTCCACATATATAGAACATATCCAAACTCAGAATAACCGAAAACTGAAGAAAATACAATATCTGAGATTGTCTTATTTTATGCCCATTTTATTAATTTTCTATCATTCCTCAATAAAAAATATTGTAAATTTTTTGTTTAAT
>QANZ01030347.1:83186-111030 GCA_003254925.1 Chamaecrista fasciculata | reverse complement strand
TATTTATAAAATGATTGGCCCTAGGGCACAATCTCCAACAGATCCACAATATTTTGCTGAACCGCAATTATTTCTCTATTTTAAGAAACAGTGGTGTAGTTTTTTTGTACTCGTCTTTTCATTAATGTTATTCTCGCTTCGTTTCCTTCTATTCAATTTTTATTGTCTTCTCATCTTGTGTGTTGATCTTTGCATATGACTTTGTTAAATGGTGTAATACTACGAATATGCATGATAATGAGCTCCTTGTAAATAATGGAATGTTCGTATCACTTTTGAGATAAAAAGCCATTAAAAAAAAAACTTGTCCCACAAAAAGCTCCTTTCAATGGATGTGTGCCCTTGCAATAACATAAGCGAAATTGTACCAATGATACAAGGAATTCTTGTTTTTCCCAATTATAATGAAGATTTTCACTAGTTACCCCATTGAGCCAAGAGCAGGTTTTCTTAATTCAGTCACCAAAATAAAATTTTACCAAGGGCAGGGTAATTTTTCATCATCATACTATAGAATCAAATGACAAGAGAAGATCGATTTTTCTTTCATTCATCCCATACAATCTTTCATCCTTGTTAACCCCTTTGGGCCAATGAATTCTCAAAATTTCCCAACAAAAGCAAACCCTTGCAGTAACGAGGATTTTAGTTCAAAAGGTAGCTCGCAATACAAGCTATTGCAAAAAAAAAAAATCTAAATCAAAGTAAAAAAGAAAAAAATGAAAAAGACAATGTTTGCCCAAAAAATAAAATAAAGCTTCAAAATTTATGAGCTACAAAATCTTTCAAAAAATCCTCGTTATGATTCAACAAATAATTTTTGACATTATTTATCCTTTTAAAACTCATCATATTTTCCTAATTGAGCCACATTACAACCTTCTCTTGTCAAGTGAACTCTAGCATGAATCTGGTGAAATTAGGAAAGAAGAAAAATAAAGGTGAGATGGGGGAATGGTATAATGTCTATGAGCCTACTTTCCTTTTCTTTCGAAGAGCCTTTATCACCTTAAAGCACGTTACAAGCCCAAAAATCCTCATTAAGGTACAAAAAGCTTAAATCTCACATTGGGGTAATTCCTTCATGAAATGGGCATCCATTGGTCAACGCTTTCCATCTTTTGCTCCTCTAATCACAACAATGAAAAAGACACCTCATCATCTCAATGTTCATTATTCTCTAGGAGCTCACGATGCATATTCTCAGTAATGCATGATGTTTAATTAAGTTGCAAGGACGACTGTTGGTGACAACTCTTACACAAAGAAGCAATAATATCATTACCATTTCAAAGTCCAGCCTTCAGATGGCACATTCAAAATCTTGCTTGACGAGCACCCACAGAACCTCGAAAGCGAGCATTTCAAAGCCCAGCCTTCGATTAGAACCTTCAAAATATTGTTTTGCGAGCACAAATTTTTAGAATCTCAAAAAAGATTATTTCAAAGCCCAGCTTTTGGTTGAAACCTTCAAAGTCTTCTTTTACGAGCACCCCTAGAACCTCAAAAATGAGCATTTCCAAAGCCCAGCATTCGATTGGCACCATCAAAGTCTACCCATCGGTAGCACTTTTCAACCCGGTCAACTTTTCTCCTGGCTTATATTTTGCATTGCTTTCCTACGAAGCATGCATTTGTCTTTTCACCCGGAGCAAATACATGTTTTTTTTTTCTCCACTTGCGCTTAAGCAAGAAGCTTTTGAACTAATTCTAAGTTCTCATTTGGTCTGGGCCATTTTTGTAATTGAAAATTAAAAAAAACAAAAGAAAAGAAAAATAGAATAAAAATATTTAAAAAGAAAGGAAAAAAGAAGAGAGAGAGAGAAAAGAAATAATAGGAATAACAAAGGAAAAAGGGAAATTAGAAAAGAGAAAAATGACAATCTTGTAAATAAGAGCGCAAGGAATAGCATTTTTTAGAAAGTAAGTTTAAAGTGGGGATACTTTTGTCATTTTACCCTAAAAGAAAACTCTAATCTCATTACTCTCTCATTCTCTCACATAGCCACGCCTCTCTCCTTCTGTTTCACTCTATCCATCACTTTTGGCTCTTTGCACCACGCCTTGCTTGTTTTGGTTCCTGATCCAAGTCACTCACTCATCTGCCATTGCCATAAAAGGATAGTGTTGGCCACCACAATCAAGGGGATGCGTGAATTAACTTTTTTTTTTCATAGAGAGAGGGAAAAAAATTAATGTTAATTGAAATCAAATGAGATAATTAATGTAAATTAACTTTTTTTAATAGAGAGAGGAAAACGAAAATTAATAATAATCATTATAATTATTCTGATTGAGGAGTTATTCATTAAAGGAAATTGCACACAACACGTGTTTCTCCGATTTGTTTGTTAAAAAGATTATTTTTATTTTTTTATTTCATATATAATTGTAAATATTTTCTTTTTAGTATCTTATTTCGTATCCTTTCTTTTTTAGGCATTTGTTATTATTGGTTCCATTTTTTATTTTTCTTTGTGTTTATTTATTTGTTCATTTATTTATTCATTTTAAGATGATTAATTTTACAACTCTAAGGCCATTTAATTTTTGTATAATTATTTTAGGGTAATCGCCCTTTTGGATGGGTGCTATGGGGTGCCTAACACCTTTCCCATGATTCAAATGACTACCGAACTCGTCTTTGGTTCGAGACCTGTTTTTTTCCATTTTTTGCTTTATCGACCATTTTTTTTCAAAATTATTTTCTTAAAAATAGTTTTCTAAGTTTTTCTTAAAAATTTGGTGATGACTCATTTTTCAAAGTCATATACAACATTTCCCCGGAATGTCAGGTGTGACAACTATATGTCTGTAACTCAAGGCCTAATGTAGTTTAACTCATTAAAGAAAAATGTTCATTTCATCATTTTTCATGATAAAGTTGACATGAAAAATAATGGAAATTTTATGATACAATTGACATAAATATGGAAATTGTGAGGTGCAATAACAAAAAAATAAAGAAGAGAAAAAAAAAGTCACTTGTAATCTCACCATTTTCCATTAACGATTTCGATGATGTTAGGTCTCTGAGTACAATTGAGTCAAATATAAAAGTTTGAGAATATAATTAATCATTAAAAAAAATTAAAAATACATCCAAAACTATCCCTAAAATTTGGGATACCGATAATACTTTTACCAAATTAATAATATATGCATCTACAAATGGCTAGTTTAGTCTTATTTCAATTTGTTGCTATCTATTTTCATTTGTTTTCTTTCTCATTTCCTCTTTTATAGTGTTTTGCTAAAACCAAATGATTAAAAGGATATTTCACAATATAATAATCTTAGTTCAGAAAAATAAAATAATCTCCATGATTTCTCTCACAACATTTCCAATGCTTCTTTTAATGATTAATCAATCCTTTTGGACCAGAATGATAAAAACAAACAAACAACAAAACTTCCACTATATACATTATGTTTCACAATCACAACTTTTGAATCATAGAAATATCCATTTTTCTATGGACATGCATACAACAATGTTTTTAGCACTTTAAGCTTTAAACAACAAATAATTCTATTAACTTAATCATGTGTTTACTCACCATCATCATCAGCAAAAAACATAATAAAAAAATAATGCGGCTGATGGAGAAGGATCATAGAGGATGCTACACTGAGAAGATTGGAACTCCATAACGAATGCAACCAGTGGTGATTGTGCATTCTTCATATCTATCTCTTTCTTTACCAATACAGAACAAAAGACATTATCCCATGTCACTTCCTTTTGTTCTGTCACCACTTCATTCTTCTACAATGCCTTTAAAACCAATGATGGATGGAAATTTAATGTTAGAGACTAGAAAAAGTAAACAAACATAACACTCATCATTAAAAAATATATCAATTGGTATATACCTTTGGTACATCATTGATTTGATAGAGGTAAATAAATAGTTGATATGTGAGGTTGTCTCAGGAACATCATTTTCCTCTTCATCACCATCTGCTTCATCAAACACTATCTCCAAACCCATGATATCTATGAAAAAATGTGATTGCTGAAGTACTTGCATGTTCACTACTTATATATAGGTGAACAAAATCAAAACAATGACATTGGATAGAACTACGACTTTTAGCTAAACAACGACTTTTGGTGAAACAACGACTTTAGATCAAACTACGAGTTTTAGCTAAACAATGACAATGGTTCATTTTATTTTATGTATTGTGATGAAGCCACCCCAGACCACGCCATTGGGTGATCGCTGCTTTGCTCAAGATCCATGTGTCCCACTTCATTAGGCTTTGCTTGTATAATATCTAGGATCATTACAACTATTTTTCTTAATTAAATTCACCTAAATATATAGGCATCCCAAGTTCTTCATTAAAAGGTTCATTCACTTATTCTCTCCTTTACTGGCTCTCATACTCTCATACACTATATAGACTTGATAGTCAAAAGAGCTTTACGAGATCCCCACCTTATTTCAAATTTTTGCAGATTATTCTTGAAGTGTCAATCTGCACTAGCATATTTTCTATGTGCCATCATTGGCGCCATATGTGGAGAACGTTTTCTGGGAACTCCCACCACTAAACAACCAACCTTTTAAGAAGTCAATGTAGCTTGTATAAGATATCTCACACAAGATCTTCTAGACCACCCTCTCCTGTTGTTATCCACCCAAGAGCAAACCAACCTTCAGCAAGAATCCTCTTCTTGAAATCCAAGAACACCTTGAACACTCAAGAAGATAGCTCTCAACCTTTTGAGGGAAGTAAAAAGGATAATGTCTACATCATAACCTCTGCAGAAGTCACTTTATCTTCACATCATTGTCTTGCTTCCACAACAGATCAGACATGTTTATGGCATAGAAGATTGGAACATGCAAGCATGGGAAAATTTCTAAGCTATCCAGAGAAAGTTTGGTGACTGGTTTGCCAAAGATGAATTACGTGAAAGATCATATATGTGAGGCTTGCCAACGAGGAAAGCAGATAAAGAGTTCCTTTAAGCCTAAGGAACACATATCAACATCAAGACCTCTTCAAATCATTCACATGGACCTCTTTGGACCTATGAGAACAGAAAGCATAGGAGGACCTTTTGCTTAAAAGTACACAATGAGAAAGGGTACCTGATTACAAGCATAAGGAGTTATCATGAAAGAGAATTCAAGAATGCAAAGTTTCAAGAGTTCTGTGAGGAACACGGAGTCTCACAAAATTTCTCTTCACCAAGAACTCCTCAACAGAATGGAGTCGTTGAAAGGAAGAACATATCCTTGTTAGAGATGACAAGGACCATGTCATTTGAAAATAACGTGGCAAAGAACCTTTGGGCTGAGGTAGTTAGTACAACAGCTTACATCATGAATAGGTGTCTTATAAGACCAGTACTGAACAAAACCCCTTATGAACTATGGATGGGAAGAAAGCCAAACATCAACTACTTTCATGCCTTCGAATGCAAGTGTTATATTCTCATAAATAAGAAAGAAGATATCAGAAAGCTGGATTCAAGAACTCATGAAGGAATATTCGTGGGATACTCAACTACAAGCAAAGCTTATAGAGTATACAACAAGACGAACATAACCATAGAAGAGTCTATTTACGTGGTGTTTGATGAAACAGTTCTTGGAGTTCACAAAGATGTTAATCAAGATGACGAGGAAGAGTTTGATCTAATGACAACTCCTGATATACAAATCAATCAGGAACCCCGCAAGGAACAGTCTCAAGAAACCAATACGGTTAGTGATCTTATCCCTTCTACATCCATTTCCACTAACCCTGATGCAGGTATCTCTCCACAACAAGGCAATCAAGGAGAAACCTCTGAAATAAGAAAACTACCACGAGAATGGAAAGGTGCAAGGAACTATATGTTGGAGATTGTGCCCTAGGGCCAATCATTTTATGTAAATATGTTTTGAAAATATTATTAATCTATGGAGATAAATTAATGTGTTCTCATGTTATTAGCATGTTTACTATGATAACGTCCGTGATTAATTATGAGATAATTAATCTAAATTTATCCCTGGTCGATTGTTTTCGTGGGAACGAAAATGAACTAAGACCAGCATGACCTCAATGCATAGAGATGCATGCACTAGATACTGGGACGAGAGTCATGGTGAAATTACGTAAGGGGGTTACGAGTTGCTGGACTGACCCGGAGAGTCCTGCATAGGTTTAGTCATCAGCTTGCCTCTCCTTGTACGCCTGTAGAGATGCCTTAGACTTGAGGTCATCATTATTCCGGCGTTGCAGTTGTCAGACTTTGGCTTAGTCTAACGCTGCCCGTAACAGGGTGGCCATAAGGGCTAAGTATGGGTTTGGTTGATTGCCGTGCTGAGGAATGTGGATTGGCCAAAATGGGATTTTGTCCCTCATTAGATGAGAGATATCTAACTGGCGCCCTCGATGAGTCTGTCCAGGAAAAAGAGTGGCCACTCAAAAATTGGGACTTACTCAGGGAATCGAGAAAGTTGTGGTTTGGATTATGGATGACTTTCCTGTGCCTAGTCCATGACCAAGATATCGTAGGACAATAGGATCTCTGACAAGGAGGTACTGAAGTTAAGTCGTTTTGGTAAAAACGATAACTCACATGTTTTGGGTAGTTGTGATGGCTTGCTAGAGTCCGCTCACGACTTGTAGGTCATGGGGATGACCTGCTGCCAACCTCACGTGGGGCCTGCTGGGTCACACACGAGCAGGAACAGAACACCATTTGAAAGTGACACGAATTAGGGTTAATTCGTGGGTCACTCAGGTGACACGATTTAAGACACAGAGGAAATGTCTGGGACATTAGGTCTTGTCTTAATTGATCTACAGATGAGTAATATTTAGATTTGTGGGACAAATTTAAATATAATTGTTAAATGATTAATGGGGATTAATTATTTACGATTAAAATATTAGGGAAAATAATTCAGATAATGTTCCTAAGAGTTAGGAAATTATTGAATTATAAAATTCCCCAATAATATATGAGGGTGGCGCCTCTTTAAGGATTATTTGGATAAATAAAATTGTTTTATTAATTCAAATAATAAGTTTGAATTCAAAAGATTTGATGGAGATATCAAAAGATTTGATTCAAACAGATTTGGTGAGATTTCCTCTCAGAATCTTTGGTGAATCATAAATTAAGGAAAGTTTTTGATTTATAAAATTCCAAGGAAATAGGAGAGGGAGATGGCGCATGGTTGGTGGGTCCCAAGGAGAGATTTGATCTCTCATTTGATTCTCCAAGATTGCAGTTTGAATTTAAATTAAAATATTAAGGTAATATTTTAATTGTAAATTCAAGTCCTAAAATAATTATATTATCAGAATATCTTGATTTTAGGAATAATTAAATCACCAAATTTTTGTTTATATATATGAGGCAAGTCAACTTGCCCATAAGCTTGAGAAGCAATACATACAACCCTAGTTTTGATTTTCTTCCTCCTTGAAGAGAGAGAGAAAATCGCACATTTGCACCCAAGAGAGAGAAAAGTCGACTTTTCTCTAAGAGTTAGAGAAAATCGATTAGACTCCATAATTAGGGTTTGTGAGAGAAGAAAAGGCAAGAAGGAGTTCTTGTGGGGGGTTTCTTCTGTGTGCCACTTCAATTGTTGTTTCAAGAAGGAGTTCTTGAGTTCAGAGGTCTGTAGATTGGTCCCTAGTTCTTTTGGAGAAAAGAACTGAAGGCTAGCACCTTGGTGTTCAAAGAAACTGTTCGTGTGGATTACTGGCAGAGGGAGAACGCTGGGAGCAGGCTCCTTGGACACGCCTTGTACAACCATCAGATTGAAACTCGTGAGGTATACCACTATCTAAAAGTTTTAAATTCTGCTAGCGGATCCGTTCGGGAATTCTAGGACCTAGGCGTTTCTTTTTTTTTTATCGTTTTTATGCTTCCGTTGCGTTAGGCGCCTAGGATTCCCAACAGTGGTATCAAAGCCATGCTAGTTCTAGGATTTAAAACTGTTTATGTGTACATGTGATGTATGATATGTGTGTTTACCGCTTTCAATAACGTTTTTGGTTTTACAAAGAAATCCACCGAACAATTTTCTTAAAAATTCAATCTACAGAAAAAGGTGCAAATTATATGTATGAGATACATATAGAGTCGATTGGATCGACTGGAAAATTTTTCTTGATGTTTTAGGCCAAAGTCGAAATTCCTTTATAATTATAGTTAAAAGTGTTTTAATTATAATAATTATAAAGGTGGCTGAAAATTTATTAAAATTATGAATTTTAAAATTTTTGGGGGTCAATATTTATAAATTCTTGAATGGAGATTCATGGTATTTATAATTATTTATAAATGTGACGAATCCAAAACATGACTTGCTTTTTATGAGTATTTTCTCTATTTAGTTGGAATTGTCAAACAAACGAGGTCAAATTGAGTTCAAAAAGCAGGTCGCAGTCAAACAAGAAAAGTTGGTTATATTTCTCTCATTTCAAGTCCGAATTGACAAATTTGAAATTATATGTTAATTCTTGAAGAGTTTTTTCTCTACCCAATTTAGACTATTAGCAAATGAGGTCAAATCGCATCTCGAAAGTAGGTTTGTAATCAATTTGAGAAATTATGAAAACTTATATCGGCCCAATATAAAATAAATGAAATATTTGGGACCAAATTGAAATCTATCCCATATGTTTGGGACCAATTAGAAGTTTCGACCTTTCTTTTACACGCCGTGTGTGTTTGTAGAGAAAGATGGATTTCATTCCTATAAACACAAGGGACCAAAATATAAATGGACAATAAATAAGGCCTTGAAATATTCACCATTTTCTACTGATCCTGACGTTACAACTGTATATTTGTATCTCCCATTGTTAACAACTTTTTTTTCTTTGAATAAACTCATTGTTAACAACTTAACATAATAATAATTAAAAAAAAACTCATACCGGACAAAATATGGAAAAAATAATTCCCTAGCTTAGTGAAAAATGTTGTCCAATGCTATAGAATCATAAACTCGTAAAAGCGTCCAAAACTAATAATGTCAATGCCGTCCAAGACCAAGTCATGAAATTACATTTTTGTACCAATATGTTTTTATTTTAATTCATACACATATAGATATATTAATAGTTATATATGTCACTACGTAACGAGTATATTAATATTAAATTATAGATAAAAACAAGTTTAATATTCTCACATTATATATATGCTTTGTCTCAGCTGTACTTTATTTTAAATATAATTCTGTTATTCCTACACATTAACATTTGATTCAATATATATATATAGATAAATTCTTAAAAATAATAGTGTGATATTCTTTTAATTAACTTAGGAGTATAATTGACAAAAAAAAAAAGGAGTATAATTGATACTAATATAATATTTGTAGCGTTATCAAGCATGAACCTTTTATTTAAAAGGTGTGTCATCATGTTGGACACGTGTCTATGTCTCACATAGACCTGATCGCGGGTCGGGCTCTCTAAAATACTGACCGGGCTTTAGAGAGTAATAACAAACAAAAAGTAGACCCAAGCCTGTTTTATTTTGAACCGGACTCGGCCTGTTTTTAATGATTATGGGTCGGGCTTAATTTCAGACCCTTTTTTTTTTAACAAATTACACATTAAACTTACTCTCACTCAATATGCTTGTAAGTTCTTGAAAGTCAAAACTATATGTTTAAAACATTATTGTGTGTATTTCAAAATTTAATGTGAAGTACACCTTTTTAAAAGTATATATTTATTAAAATATATATTATATTGGAAATTGAATGGTGACTCTGGGAGGGATTGGGAAATACATATAAACATAATATCTATTTTTAAAAATATATAACTTTAGAAAACTAAACCACATTTAATTTTAATTTTTAATTTCCAAATCAATTATGCTATTCTTATTTCCCAATCAATTCCAATTTCCAAAATCCAAATCAATCATTTCCCTAATATACATATATAAAAATTTATGATATATGTATATTAATACGGGCCGGGCTGAAAAATAAGCCCGAGCCCGGCCCGTATTAAAATGGGATTTTTAAAAATCGATCTCATTTTTTTGGGCTCCTTTTCACTTTTTTCGGGCCGTGTAGATCGGACCGGATAGATTTTTGAGCTCATGATCAGGTTTAGCCTCTCACACTCATACGACATTGATATAACACATATTTATATTTTTTAAAATATAAAACTATTTTTTTTAACTTTAACATGGAAAATAATAGAAAATAATGACATATATAATATATATTATGAATAAACGTTAAAATTTTCAAAGTTTTCATTAAAATTTATAAATTTTTAATTGTTTATATATAAATACATAAGTGTCATATTTAATGTATCGAGGTATTCATATCTGTATTCAATTGATTGAAGAAGAAGATGATAGAAGGGCTGAGACTGAGAGTGAGACACTGGAGATCGCAGTTCTTTTTGGATGGGAGCAATTTTTTCAAACCACCTCTGGGTAAATCAAATGAAAGTCACGTCATCATTTTTCATAAACATTTGACAAAATTAGCCAATATAATTAGGGGTTGTGGGGACTAAGGGGTCAAAATATAATTTTAATTTATTTTTTGTTCTTACGTTTTGATCCTATTATATAAGGAAAGTGATCTTAATGTAAGAAATTAAAACTTTTGAGGGATCAACTGTGCCAAGTTTTGGAAAACTAAGGGACTAATATGGAACGGAAAATAACTGAGGGACCAATTTAGAACATTGAGCATAACCAAGGGACCAAAATAGGACTTTGGTCATGTTTTATTTATCCAGTCATTTGCTACATATTCAATTCAGAAAAAAAAATTAACACAAGCAAAAAAATTGACACGTCAGCATTTTCCGTCCACATAATTGATGGAGTCAAACTTTAAGATATAATTGTTACCAACATTTCACATTGGGGCATAACTAAAACTTAGGAGCATAACTAAAACTTACGACAAATATTAGAGACACCAAAGAATCTTTTGCCTTTATATATATATATATATATATATATATATACCCATTGTTCTGCAAGCCCGAGGCTCATCAGTTCAAACCTTCACTCTTGCTGGAGAAATGGCAGAAACAAAAGAGAGGTACTTCTTTCCTTTTTTTTTTTTGGAAGAGAAAAATAAATAGATGCAATAATATGCATATATATATATATATATATATATCTTATATTATATGGCTCCACCTCTTTCTGGTCGTCCATGTTTAAAACTATAGGCTCCGTTTGGTAACATTGCAAATATGTAAAGGAAAGGGTTTTACAAGGGAAAAATTGTGAGGGAAAGGAAAAGTAGTTGAGGGGATGTAAAGTAGGTAAAAATTGAAAGTGTTTGGTATAAAAAGGTATGGGAGGGAAAGTAAAATAGATATAGAAAAAAATGTCCTTCCCACAACCACCACCAGACCGCCGCCTACCACCGTCGTCCACGGTGGTCGGCGCCGCCGTGCACGGTGGTCCACGGTGGTCGGAGCCGCCGTGCACGGTGGTCCACGGTGGTCGGCGCCGCCATGAACGGTGGTCGGAGCCACCGTCCACGGTGGTCGGCGCCGCCGTGCACCGCCGCCGCCGTTCACCATTTGGGGAGGAGATGAGATGGGAGTGAGAGGGGCAAATTAGGAATTCTACCATAATTCCCTAGGTAGACTTGGATTACATCAGAAATGTGAAGTAAAGAAAAATGACCTATGTAATGTAAAGCCCTTTACATTGTAATCCACTTTAGATCCCTCAAATTACCATACCAAACACATGAAAATCTTGGAGTTTGTGCCCTTTTACAATGTAAAAGTGTTTGCTGTTGTACCAAACGGAGCCATAGTCTATGAAATTAAAAATAAGAGAAAATTTACTATTTGGTCTCTCTTTCTTTACTAAGTTAACAATTTAGTCTCTTATTTATTCTACATACATATTTGCGTGCCCGTTAGGACACGCAAAGCCCCTAGTATATATATATTCTCTAATTAAATTAAAGTTGATTTGTAATTAATTAAAAGTGGATTATATATATTTGAATTTAGATATGCGGTGGTGACGGGAGGAAACAAGGGAATAGGATTTGCGACTTGTAAGCAATTGGCTTCTCAAGGAATCACTGTGGTTTTAACTGCCAGAGATGAAAAGAAAGGTTTTGAAGCCCTTGAGAAACTCAAACCCCTTGACGTCATCTTTCATCGCCTTGACGTCACTCATCCTTCTACTATTTCATCCCTTGCTCATTTCATCAACACTCGCTTTGGAAAACTTGATATCTTGGTACGTTGATAGATAGAGATATTATGTAGGTCAAAACTTTACTTTGGTCCTTTAGTTATAGGGTGAATTTCGTTTTGGTACTCGAGCTTTCCCATTTGTTTCATTTGTTAGTCTAGCTAAAACGTGATTCTTTATGTTTTTTTCTTTTATGGAAAAATTTGAAGACCAAAATTGAGCAACATAAAATTTAAGAATAAAACGGAATTTATTTAATTTGAGGACCAAAATAAAGTTTTGACCGATTATATATTTTAGGTCAAAAATTCCTATTGGTCCCAAATTATATGGGATAGATTTCAAATTGGTCCTAAATGATCCATTTATTTTCGATTGGTCCTACATGTTTTTAAAATTTCTCAAATTGATCCCAAACTACTAAATATAATCATATATCTTTCGTTTCAAGTTCGAATGCAACGAATCCAAAGCTACAAGTTGTTTTGGACGAATGTTTTCTCTATTCAGTTGAGAGTTATTAAATAGAGGCAAATAGCATCTTAAAAGTAGGTTTGGGACTATACTTCCAGGACTTTTTACTTTTAGTCTCAAATTTACATTCGGATTTGAAACAAAAGAAATATGACCAACTTTACTTGTTTGATCGTAAAACGAGTAGTCCACTTTCAAGACCCGATTTGATATTGTTTATGTGACACCTCCAACTGGATAGAGAAAAGACTTGTCAAAAGCAACAAAGAGGCCTAAATTTGTCGCATTCGAACCTGAAACGAGAGAGATATGATCACATCAATTAGTTTGGGACAATTTGAGAAATTATGGAAATATGCAAGACTAATCTGAAACAAAAAAATATTTAGAACCAATTTGAAATCTATCTGATACATTTGGGACTAATTTAAGGTTTTAACCTATATTTTAAAATCTTTCGTTGATATATAAATATGTTTGTCAATATATGTTTGTCAATTTACTTTGGCTTTTAGTGGCAAACTTTGATAATGACGTAGAAAAAGCTGTTGAAGATCAACGTTTGTTAATTAGTGGTAGATAATGACAAAAACATAGAGAAAATTGAGAACACACATAAAAAAAATTATTTTGTTTGTCGCTGACAAGACCTACAATTATGATTCTATTATGATAACTTTAATTTACAATTTGTAAATTTGATACCAAAAAATAATTATAAACATTTCTGAATATAGTTTTTGAACAAAAAATATACAAATATTCTCTTATAATTAGTACACAACTACTCAAACATTATTACAAGTATAGGCTAGTAGTAAGTATCTATTTGTGTTAAACTCATGTAACTCACTTTTTTTTGGTCAAAGGGTCATTTTGGTCCTAAATGTATGTCTTAATGTTCATTTTGGTCCATTATGTTTCAAAATGTTTAAATTTGTTATAAATGTTGACAAAATATTTCATTTTAGTCCCAAATATTGGTAAAATGTTTCATTTTGGTCCCATATTATTGAATTTGGTCATATTTCTCTCGTTTCTCATTTTAAGTTCGAATGACTTGTTAAGAGGAACTCGTAGCTCTGAATCCGACGCATTCAAATTTGAAATGAGAGAAATATGATCAACTTTGCTTGTCGTTTGACCATGAAACGAATAGTCTACTTTTAGGATCGATTTGACCTCGTTTATTGACGGCCCCAATTAGATAGAGAAAGTACTCTTTGAGAACAATACGTAGCTCTAAAGTCGTCAAATTTGAACTTGAAACGAGCCATATTCATTAGTTTGGACCAAAATGAAATATTTTGCCAACATTTATGACCAATTTGAACATTTTGAAACATAATGGACCAAAATGAACATTAGGGCATACATTTAGCACCAAAATGAACCTTTAACCTTTTTTTTTTAATACAAGTTTCACTCATCTACACTAATATATATTCTATATATAACTTTCGAAGAAATTACCCAAAATGAATTACATATATACATGTTGGCAACTCAGAAAGTTTGAGAAAGACTACTATAAAATCTTTTTATTTTAATTAAGGGATATGTTACGTTGTGAGATTCTTATGATTTGCTAGTAAATTTATAATTTATAATTTTTTTTCGTATTAATGTAATTTTCATTTTCAGAGAGAGCATTGTATTCTATGTCCTGAATATAGACATATATAGTCCACAGACCTCAATGAGTTAATTAATTAAGATGAAAAATCAGCTTACTATTATTATTAAGGTCAAAGTGTAGTTTTGGACTCATATATTTTGTTTAGGTCTCAATTTGGTCCCTATCTTTTTTTGTTTCACTATTGGTCTCATCTTTTGGTTAGATTGCAAAATTGGTCTCATATTCTTATAAAATGTTCTACATTGTGAGACTAATTATGAAAATTTTTGCAAATATATATGATCAAAAGTGTAAAAGAAAAACACAAGATTAAATTGAGTTTGAGCAAAAGATGAGACTAAAAGTATATTTTGGCCTATATTAATTAATCTAGATCGTTGAAGCTTTGGGAAGTGGGATTGCTTTGATGATATTCATTTTGATTCAATTCATTAGTTTTCAGAATCTATCAAATTATATAATTTGTAGTTGAAAATGCTTTGAAATTGGAATATATAGGTGAACAATGCTGCGAATCCTGGTGCTATTGTTGATGGGGACGCTTTGGCAGTTTCAGGAATTGAGGTATAAAACCATTTTGATTTATTTTCTTATATCCACGTAACCCCAAGCCAAAGACGATTTTTTTCAATTTACGAATAGATTGTGGCTTAGCATGGAACTAAAATTCTTTTTAAGGTTAAATTATTGAAAAAGTTCCTGTAGTTTGAATTATTTGTATGACGATACTATGTGGTTTAAAAGTAGAGGTAACAATTTGGTTGGATACTTAGAGTATCCGTACAAATATACTCATAAAAAAATATTAATTGAAGTATATTTTTCATCTTATAATTTTTCTTAGGTTTTAATTTGGTCTCATAACTTTTTTATTGTATTTTTTGTCCTATATCTTTTTCTCATATATCAATTTGGTCTAGCGTTGTACTTTTGGTCCAATATATTTGAGTCAGGTTGTAAAATTGGTCTTATATTTTTTATCAGATTACAAAATGGGTCTCATATCTTTGCAAAAAGTTCAATATTATATGACTAACAATGAAATTTTTTGCAAAGATATAGGACCAAATCTTCAACAAAAAAGAAGAAATGGGACCAATTCTGCACTTGAGCAAAAGATATGAGACCAAAAGTGCAACAAATAAAGTTACGAGACCAAATTGAGACCTGAGTAAAAATTATGGGGCCAAAAATATTTGATATCCGACGGATACTGGATATCAGATAGAGTACAAGTAGTAAAAAATAAAAAATTATCAAATATCGAGTGCATACAGATATTATCTCATTTATTCGATATTCGTTTGAAATGAACAGATAGTTAAGTTACCAGATATTAATATCTTATAATATAAATATTGTATTATATTTTATACATTTTTTATTATCTTTTTTTTTTTAATTTATTTTAGTTAAATGATTTTGAGTATTGGATATCAAATATATCTGATTATTGAAGTAGAATATCATATTTTATATTCATAATTTTTTGGATATTTCAGATATTTTGGATACCCATCAAATAACAGATATCGAATAAAATACGGATGCGGATACTAATTTTTCAGATACAAATAAAGTACGAGTATTAAATAGAACAAACGGATATAGATCAGATAGCGATAAAATGACTAAATACCTTATTTATTGTCATCCCTGTTCAAACGATTTTAAATAAGGTCGTTCTAATTTGTGCTATTAGTACTTTGGAGATTAATGATAGAATGAGGTAAAAAATTTCATTTTGGTCCTTAAATTTTTTTTTTTTTTAACTTTATTTTGATTTCTAATATTTTAGAAAACAATAGGGGTTTCGAGTTCAATGGTTAGATTTATCGGCACCTGAGGATAGCGAGTCCTTAGAAATTTTGAGAAAATATAACTATTTGTTGGAGATCTAAAAGACTTTGGGGTTATGGTTGGGATGTTGGGTTTCTCAATTTTTTTAAATTAATTGAAGTCACGTTTTGAGAAAAGCGGAACCAAAATTCAAACATAATAATATGGAGGGACTAAAACTAAAACTTTTGAGAAATATTATATATATATATATATAATGTAGATATGTATATTAATTAATATTTAATTTACCACAAACAGAAAGGTATTGATAAAGTGGATTGGAGTAAAATATCAATTGAAAACCTAGAGTTAGCCGAAGCAGCAGTGAGAACAAACTACTATGGAGCCAAAGAAGTATCGGAAGCACTTATTCCTCTTCTTCAGTTATCAGATTCTCCAACAATTGTCAATCTTTCCTCCATGATGGGAACCATGCAGGTATGTCACACTTTATGAAACACAAATGCTCACACTGATATGGGAAATAACATGGACACGTTAAATTCTTAAAATGTTTAAGTGCAATTTTGGTCCCCTAATTTTTGCAAAGGTCTCAATTTGGTCCCCTAACTTTTTTTGTTGCAATTTTGGTCCCTTAACTTTCGCAAAGGTCTCAATTTGGTCCCCTAACTTTTTTTGTTGCAATTTTGGTCCCTTAACTTTCGCAAAGGTCTCAATTTGGTCCCCTAACTTTTTTTGTTGCAATTTTGGTCCCCTAACTTTCGCAAAGGTCTCAATTTGGTCCCCTAACTTTTTTTGTTGCAATTTTGGTCCCCTAACTTTCGCAAAGGTCTCAATTTGGTCCCCTAACTTTTTTTGTTGCAATTTTGGTCCCCTAACTTTCGCAAAGGTCTCAATTTGGTCCCCTAACTTTTTTTGTTGCAATTTTGGTCCCCTAACTTTCGCAAAGGTCTCAATTTGGTCCCCTAACTTTTTTTGTTGCAATTTTGGTCCCCTAACTTTCGCAAAGGTCTCAATTTGGTCCCCTAACTTTTTTTGTTGCAATTTTGGTCCCCTAACTTTCGCAAAGGTCTCAATTTGGTCCCCTAACTTTTTTTGTTGCAATTTTGGTCCCCTAACTTTCGCAAAGGTCTCAATTTGGTCCCCTAACTTTTTTTGTTGCAATTTTGGTCCCCTAACTTTTGAAAGCGTCTCACTGTTGGTCCCAAGTGCACTTTTTCCATCCATTATCTGCCGTTAGTGCCGATCTGGCAGGCTGAGTTGGCTGATGACGTGACAAATATGGGTGAAGTGGATTAAAAAAGGACCATTATGCGGAGACGTTTTCATGACTTGGAAGTGCACTTGGGACCAATAGTGAGACGTTTTCAAAAGTTAGGGGACCAAAATTGCAACAAAAAAAGTTAGGGGACCAAATTGAGACCTTTACGAAAGTTAAGGGACCAAAATTGCAACAAAAAAAGTTAGGGGACCAAATTGAGCCCTTTGCGAAAGTTAGGGGACCAAAATTGCAACAAAAAAAGTTAGAGGACCAAATTGAGACATTTGCAAAAGTTAAGGGACCAAAATTGCACTTAAGCCTTCTTAAAATTATAGAACATGTTATATTCAAAAAAATTACGAATTTGTGTCATATAGGTGTTGTATTGGGTGTCGAACTAATTTTTTTTTAAGAGTAAACTAATAATTTAGTCTTTGAAAAATTAAACAGTACATTTAGTCCCTTAATGATCAAAATAATATACTATTTAATTCCTAAAAGATTAAAATAGTATACTATTTAGTTCATAAAAAAGATTTATAAATATACTGTTTTGATCTTTCAGGGACTAAACTGTACATTTCAATCTTTCAGGGATTGAGTTGTCAGCTCAGTGATCTTTTAAGGACCAAATTGTTAATTTACTCTTTATTTAATTATAAATGTTACTTACATTTTTTATTTAAAAAATTATTTTTTATATTCTTTCACTAATATAATTGGTTATACAAAAAAAAAAAAAAAAATTGACACATCTTATTTGTATTAAGAAACTTCATAACAAATTATTAAAAACATCAAATTTAGATACACGGTACTTATAACCATGTCTAAAACTTACATGGAATAAAAATTTTAGAAAATATATTGAAGCCAGAAAATTTTGAATCAACAATTACAATTGATGTGAATTATTTGCACGTACGTTTGTTACAGTTTCTACCAAATGGATGGGCAAAAGAAACACTAAGCGATGTTGAGAATCTCACAGAAGACAAGATTGATGGCATTTTAAGCCAATTTCTCAAAGATTTTAAAGAGGGTTCATTGGAAACCAAAGGCTGGCCTACCATTATGTCTGCATATAACATCTCAAAAGCTGCTTTGAATGGTTACTCAAGAATTTTGGCTAAGACTTACCCATCAATCTGCACTAATGTTGTGTGCCCTGGCTATGTGAAAACAGATATGACTCATAATTGTGGCATTATGACTCCTGATGAAGCAGCTCAATGTGTTGTGAGATTGGCTTTGTTGCCTAAGGGTAGTCCTTCAGGACTCTTCTTCCTCATAAATGAAGAGAAGCCATTTTGATTCGAGAATAATTAAGGTTAAATTGCACAAAATTCTCTTGAAATTTAGTCATTTAATCCAAAAAAAAAAAAAAGAACTTTGGACTTTGAAAAGTAACGAAAGAACCTTTAAACTTTTGATTTTGTGCAAATGATCGTTTTTGTTAAGATTTTCATTTAGAAAAATCAAGTTGTTTTGTGATTTTGTGATTGTTATAGTTAATAGTAGTCAAAAAATTAAAGAATTGTTGATTTGTATGATAAAAATATTAACAAAAGAGTTTATTTGCACAAAAATCAAAATTCAAGGGATTTTTTTTTCACTTTTCATAATTCAAGGAGTTTTTTACAATAATGAAACTTCAGGAGTATTTTGTGCATTTTAGCTAATAATTAATTATGTCATCTTCAACAAATCTTGATCTTGGCTCGAATGAGAAATATATAAACCTTGGTAATAAGCAGATTAATTAGCTCTTTTATTATGTTGTGTTTTCATGAACTTGTGTGTCGATTATATTTCAAGCTTAATTGCTTACTATATATATTAAAACTAATGGTCTTTGTTCAATTGTTATCTAAATACTTCAATTTTTAGAGGATATATGTAGTCCTCTGACTCTTAACTTTGTCTTTGAATTTGTTTGGTGATTTGTCTCCTTCTACCCTTTATTTATTCTTTATTAGACTAGCTACATTTATTTTGCCAAAACTGAAAAGGTACTATTTGTTGGCCAAAAAAAAAAAGGTACTATTTTGGTCTTCTACGTATAAAGTGAGTCAGGTAATTCAGCATGCAATTTGACTTCATGAAAAGAATGGGTGCTAAAATTTTTCCAAATTCTCCCTATTTATGTGGAGTTGTATATTCTGTAAAAAAAACATCAATAAAAATCATCAAGGAATTTGAATTACTAGTATTTTTTATTCAAACAAAGAATTCTATTTTAAAGTAATTTATATACCTTCAAAAATTACTTTTCCCCCAAGTTTACCTTATCCAAAAGCCTTAAAGGATTCTTAGATAATGCTTACTTGTGGCATGATCAAGGTCAAATTTAATTTAGATCATATGCTGTTTCTTTTCAAACCAAACAACAAGCATCCATCTCACAAATGGTTTTGAATATAAATTATATCCCAAACTAGGCTGCACATACATGAGGTGCTGATAAAAATACAAATAGAATCATATTTGCAGACAATATAATCCTCAGAAGCATAATGGAGTACACCTAGTTATACAGCCATATATGCTATATAAATTGCATCATTAATCTCAATTCCCATTACCGTTAGGTTCTAGGAAGAGTGCTTTGCATTGCTTCATAGTATCTTCAGGGCTTGTAACTGACAAAACAAACCAAAATGATGATTAGAAACTTTTTTTTTTTTTTCAGAACCCAATATTTGATGAATCAAGTTAAAGAAATAACTAACCAGTGTGCCCAACAGTCCGTTCTGATTCATAGATTTCATGGTCATTTCCACCCTGATCAAAGAAAAAGAGATAATATGAAATTTAGTTGGCACTTCAGCATAATTGAAAACTTGGCATACTTCAAGCATATGGGTTCTAGGAATCTGTTAAGACTTATGAAGGATATAAAAAAACAACCCATGAAAGTGAACTCCTAGCACTATAGTTAGACCTTCCTTAAATAAACAAAGAATTTTCAAAAGATTTCATTTTGCAGCATACTTTGAAAGATCAGTTTGAAAGGGAAAAGAAAAGAAAAGGAAAGAAGATTTACATGCTATTTTCCAAAACACAAATTACCCATGAGAATATTCCATAAGCTGAATAAGCTATCAATATTTGTGATGGAAAATGCAGATTAACTAGAAAATAAAAAGAGCTAGCATGACTACAAGGGCATTGATGGCATAGATACACACAGTTGGTTCAATATTCAACAATGTTAGATATGCAAAATAAATTTATTTACCAACCTTGTAGGTTTTGTCACCGAAGAAGTGAATTTCATCAAAGCCATCAAGATATCTCAAGCAGTATGTTTTATCCCATCCTTGAGGGAAAACCTGCAGAGTGGATTCAAATCGAAACCTGTCAGTTAATCATTTTGGAAACAAAAAGTTACCGTATAATCACGAAGGTCATCACGTACATCAAAACTTATCTGTCCTCCAATTGAAAATGTTAGATTAAGATGAGCAAACTTCTCACGTAGTACAGCAACCATTTTTGGTCGTATGTTGTGAATCTGTGAATCAAGGTTACAAATTTTAGGGAAAAGCACAAACCTAGCATAATAGCAAATCATGGAAACTAAAAATCTAACAAATAAGATATAATACAAGAAATATCACCTTATCATACTTCTCAAATTCATCTCTTTCTTCCTGACTACAGTTTCGGCCAATTGGTGACACATTCAACATCCCACTGCGGAATTCTATGAATGTTCCTCTAACAAATATCAGATGTCCAATAAGATCAGTAGCTTCATATAAGTTGAACAAAAAAAAATGTGATAACCTATAGATCCACTAACCTCTTGATAGGGATATCCAAGTCAGCAATGTAGTGAAGAGTAAAATTTATAAATTCCTATGAAATAGACTCCATTACATCAATATAACATACAACAAATTGTCCTGTTTTGAATTCAATTCCCAAAAGTACAATCCCATTTATTTTACTTGCCTTTTAAGCTTTATTCATGATGAACTCATAGAATAACTTACATATTTCGGGTAATTTTGTTCGGTTATACTACATGCTTAGAATTTTATATGGGAAGTTAGTTTATGCAACAACTCGAAATGTATATTGATGTATTTAGAACGCTAGTTTCAAAATAGATGCCTTACCTTGAGCTTTTCGTCCCCCAGAAATGACTTCAAGCTCTGGAAAAGGGAATACATAAATGATCAGTGTATAAGATTTTTAAAAAACAAGAAAGAAGGAAAGAAAGAAAAAAAAAACATAAGCTAGAGGGGGAGGGGTAAGGGTCGGGGAAGCTAAGTCATCAAGTCATATCATTTTAAGCTTTTTTTTTTTTTTTAATTCTGACATCGACAAACTTTATATATACTGTAAAATAAAAGGCTGCAGTTTCTTCTCTGTATACACCAACAACAATTAAATCCTTTTTCCCACTAGGTGGGGTAGTGTGCCACTTGTTTAAAAAAAAAAAAAATTGCAGCATATGTTCTTTTCATTTACTCGAAGGATATGCACAATTTTTACAGAAATGATCCTGCTCAAAGATACATAAGTATTAGTTAAATCAAAACATCATATCTGATCATAACGATTAGCTGCTACCATGGATTCAAGCCATACAAAGTACCTGGGTTCCAATAAGTTTTCCCTCCTTATGAGCCACAAGACCATTCTCAGAAAATACATAATCATAGTCATGGGTAACTGCAGAGACAAAAAGGTATGTTCAACAAGTACGCATATAATTTTTTTTCTTTTACTTATTATTATTTTTTTCCTTTTATGAACAGAGCAAGAAGAAATAAGACAATGGAAACAAATAGTTCAGAACAAGGCTTATCAGCAAAACAGAATTCCAGATTTTATCCAATGTTAAAGGCTAGAATCCAACATTGATAGTATCATAAAAGAAAAGATCTACTCAGAGCAAACCTGTGTTCCCAAGTTGCTCAGATATCTTTGTGAGGTCGGATCCCCCCACAACTCCAACTGTTACAGACTGTACTCAGGCATTATCAAATATGAAAATGGTGTAAGATTGAATTCTTAGAAGTGGAGAAAACAGATATAGATCAATATAATGTTTGAGAATTCTTAATTAGTACCTTTCGTAGGTCTTGCATGAACTTTAACATCTCCGGAGTAACCACCTTGCATTTGAGTAGGAAAATTTAAGTAAAGACAATCCGTTTTAAACACTCTAAAGACGTAAATCAATATTTCTAATAATTATTAACAAGGTAGAAGAGGGAGGGTGAAAACTTTGGTTATTGAATTTCCTGATGAGCATAGTATAACCTCAAATCAACTGACTAAAAGAAAAACATCAAATTGCTGCATTAATGTATCTTGCTGTGAGAAATGGAATTATACAATCAGACAATCCTTAGACTCGGAAGAAATATAATACCTTCCTTGGAGCTGTGAGGGTCCCATCAACATCAAATAAAGCAATCAAGCCAGGCTTCCGTGCAGCCATTAAAACTTATCTTTCTGCAAAACAATCACAGAAAGATCTTAACCTATGCAAACATATCCACATATATGAAACTCAAGAAGTACTAGAATTTTAAATTCACCAGTTCACCATGACTCCTAAAAAAAAAAAAAAAAAAAGCTATCCTGGATATGGATAACAAAATCAAACATTCTTAAAGAAAATAGAACTCTAATTCATTAATTAAAACTATAAATCAAAACACTACTAAGATTAAAATTCTGAATCAACGATTTTGGCTAAATCAAATAATTGAGCAGAGTCTAACAATGGGGGATCGCAAGTTGAGCCTCAGGCAAGAATGAATCGCAAACTATTCTAGTGACCCCTACTGAACTTCAAATCGGAAAACGATTTAAATCGGACGTAGTTGGGACATAATTCCCAAATTACAAATCAGTTTATCTGCTGAAAAACGAAGTGAAGATTGAAAAATTAAAGGAATCCGAAATCTAGCAATCAACGAGTTATGCGAATTATTCAGCATTTCAGAGCCCAGCTTCCACTTCGAACCCCCAATAATGTCGCCAAATGCAGAACTAAAACGTAAGCAATAAGCGAAACTGAGTAATATTAAACTTACCTCGGTTGTTCAACAGAGAATTAAAGAGAGAGACCCTACACTACCGAATGTAGAGTCTGAAACTTTAAATTGATCAGAAAATTGGAAGCAGATGCAGAATTGAGGAGTTCCTGTGGATTATATAAATTGATTCAGATCTGAGGAGGGAAAGGAAAGGACATACGATCTTTTTTTTTTCGTAGAAAAAGGACAAACGAACTTTAAGTGGGGTTCAAGCTAGAAGAAGCCAAAGTATGAGAAGCACTCGGACTTGTTTTATTAATTAATTATTTTTTTTTGTATTATTTGAAAGGTAAAAACAAAAAAGAGTAAATTAATAATTTGATTATTGAATATTGGTTAAAGGGTCATTTTGGTCATAAATGTATGTTTTAATGTTTATTTTGGTACATTATGTTTCAAAATGTTCAAATTGGTTCTAAATTTGGCAAAATATTTCATTTTGGTCCTAAATATTGGTAAAATATTTCATTTTGGTCCCAAACTATTAAATTTGGTCATATTTCTTTTGTCTCTCATTTCAAGTTAAAGAACTTGTTAAGAGGAACTCATAACTTTGAACTCATCGCATTCGAATTTAAAACGAGAGATATGATCAACTTTGTTTGTTTGATCATGAAACGAGTGGTCTACTTTTATGATCGATTTGACCTCGTTTGCTGACGACCCTAATTGGATAGAGAAAGCAATCTTCGAGAACAATGTTAGGATCAAGCGCTTACCACTTGGCCAAAAGCTATAGCTGTTAGCAAGGGCGCAACTCAATTTCCTTAACCCACCATAGAGCAGACGCCCAAGCGCCATGGTTCGACTATGACTTGGCCCCACACCTGGGCCTCCGCCATGGGACAATTGATGCCACACCTTGGCTAACAATCTCCCCCTCAGCAATTGTCCCGCTGGGAATCGAACCCACGACCTTGGCTCTGATACCAATTGTTATGATCAAGCGCTTACCACTAGGCTAAAAGCTATAGCTGTTAGCAAGGGCGCAACTCTATTTCCTTAACCCACCGTAGAGCAGACGCCCAAGCGCCATGGTTCGACTATGACTTGGCCCCACACCTGGGCCTCCGCCATGGGACAATTGATGCCACACCTTGGCTAACAATCTCCCCCTCAGCAAATGTCCCGCTGGGAATCGAACCCACAACCTTGGCTCTAATACCAATTGTTAGGATCAAGCACTTACCACTAGGCCAAAAGCTATAGCTGTTAGCAAGGGCACAACTCTATTTCCTTAACCCACCGTAGAGCAGACGCCCAAGCGCCATGGTTCGACTATGACTTGGCCCCACACCTGAGCCTCCGCTATGGGACAATTGATGCCACACCTTGGCTAACAAACAATCCATAGCTCTAAACTCATTACATTTGAACTTGAAACAAGTCATATCCAATAGTTTGGGACAAAAATGAAACATTTTGCCAACATTTAGGACCAATTTGAACATTTTGAAACATAATGGACCAAAATGAACATTAGGGCATACATTTAGGACTAAAATGACCCTTTAACCTTGAATATTTGAATTGATAATTTAGTCTGGAAGAGATTAAAATACATAATTAAATCCCTTTTTATATTAAAGTAGTATACTTATTAATCATTATTTTGGACTAAATAGCATCGTTTTAATTTTCTATGAACTAAATAGTATAATACCGTTTTAATTTTTTGGAGACTAACTTATATTTTAATCTTTTAGGGATTGAGTTATCAATTTAGTGATAGGATTCAAGAACATTGTCATAACTAGGGTTCATCTTTCACATTCTCTTCTTTCTCTAAATATAAGTTGAAAATGTGGGGAAAATGATCACAATAAGCTTTAGTCTTAGTCTCACTATTTTTGTCAGTTGGAAACAACTAACAAGAGTATTTCACTTTAGATTTAAGTTTGATTTTTCAGCTAATTAGGATATCAAAATGGTATTTTTAACATAGTCATGTCACAATTAATACTCATGTCATCATGTTAGCTAACGAATAATATCAGAGGGACTAAATAATTGACAAGTGTAAAAAATCAGGGATCGAGTAATCTATTTCTATTTTTTAGGGACTAAATTGTTGACTTAGTGAAAATTGTTAACCAAGTTATCAGACAGTATTAATTTAGTATAAAAGCAGGAACCAAAAATATAAAATTAGTTTAAATTCAGGTACCAAATTGTCACTAGGGAGTAGGGACCAAATAGTTGGTATTTCAAATATTTCAGGGATTAAATGGTGTACTTCAATTGGTTAATTCTATTTAAATTCAGCACTTAATAGTAAATTTTCTCAATTTTTTTTTTTTACAGTTAAAGAAAGATTCGTGAAATTTCGTGCAAAAGTGAAAAGCCAATACTGATAAACGACATGAATTGAATAGTTTCAAGAGTGCCTAATAAGTTTGAGGCTCTCAACAGAAAAAAGGGAGGAAGCAACAAAGGAAGACGAGCTGGAAAGAAACATGTATTTGTCAATTTCCTCTGTTTGGCAATGAGAGATCGCGGAAACGCCTTCTATGGATTTTGATGAATTGGAAGGAAGTTCACCGTTTGAGAAATTTGGATTTTAGAAGAATAGACAGCTACTTCTAGGCAATTTACCAAGCATCCAAATCAGTCACCAAGCATTTTCTTGACTTTACATTTAAAGGCAACTTCCCTACCACCTCATTTTACAGATAATTAAAATGTTTATATTTAAGACAAAACACAAGCAATTATTACTCCTCCAAAATATAAGATAGAGAAAACCTACTTTTGCTCCCTAGATTGTTACTGAGTCAACGATTTAGTCCCTAAATTGTAGAAAAATACGAATCAGTCCCTGAATTTTACACCGCTGTCAACCTTTTGATCCCTAAATTGTAGAAAAATACAAATCAGTCCCCAAATTTTATACCATCATCTACCTTTTGGTCCATGAATTGTAGAAAAATATGAATTAGTTCCTGAATTTTACACCACCGTCAACCTTTTGGTCCCTAAATTGTAGAAAAATACAAATCAGTCCCCGAATTTTACACCATCGTCTACCTTTTGGTCCTTAAATTGTAGGAAAATACGAATCAGTCCCTACATTTTACACCATCGTCAACCTTTTGGGGACGATGGTGTCAAAAGGTTGACAGTGGTGTACAATTCAGGGACTGGTTCGTATTTTCCTACAATTTAAGGACCAAAAGGTTTACGGTGGTGTAAATTCAGGGACTCATTCGAATTTTTCTACAATTCAGGAACTAAATCGTTGACTCAGTAACAATTCAAGGACTAAAAAGTAGGTTATCTCTATAAGATAAAACTTAGATATATCTTTTTTTTTTTTGGCAAAAGACCTCTTGGTGACCCTAACGTTTGGGGTCAATTTCAGTTATGCTCCCAACGGTTTTTTGTGTCAGCTATGCCACCAACGTTTCACATTATTGTCAATTATACCCTAACCTCAATTTTTTTTTGGGCCAAAGTTCTATTTTGATCCTTCAAGTTTGCTCAAAGTTCCGTTTTGGTCACTTAGCTCAAAGTCCTTCATTTATCATCATCTTCACCACTACCACCACCACCACCACCATCGTTAGCAGCAGCAACAATACCACCGCCGTCAGCAACAACAGCACCACCATCGCCGTCGAGCTTTTCCGGCGAGGTTTGTCTTCTATGACAAACTTTCCGGCGAGATACACGGCGGCCCCGACAACTACAAAAACTCTTAATCCAAGGTTCTTTTGACCTCTTGAATTCAATGGTGGCCTACATTTTGCGAACAAATGACCGAAAATAGTCAAATTCAAGCTGCTGAAAAATTACACAATCGCCGAAAAATCATATTTCCGGTCATTTGTTCGCAAAATTCAGGCCGCCATTGAACTCAGGAGGTCAAAAAACCTTGGATTAGGGTTTTCGTAGTCGTCGAGGCCGCCGTGTATCTCGCTGAAAAGTTTGTTGGAGAAGACGAACCTAGCCGGAAAAGCTCGGCGGCGATGGTGTTGCTGCTGACGAGGGACCAAAACGAAAATTTGAGCAAACTTGAAGGACCAAAATAGGACTTTGGCCCAAAAAATTTGAAGTTAGGGTATAATTGACAACAATGTGTAACGTTGAGGGCATAACTGACACAAAACAAACCTTGGGGGCATAACTGAAACTGTCCACAAATGTTAGGGGCACCAACAGGTCTTTTGCCTTTTTTTTATCATACTCTAACATTTTTGTATTAGACTCTACCATATATTTTAATATCTAATTTGGTCCCTTTAAGTTCTTCCCATACTTCATCTATTTTTCAGCTTATCCATGTTGATCTTTGGGGATTTTATAGAAAGTAGAATATTAACTCATCTTCTTACATTTTGACTATTGTGGATGATTTTAGTAGGGCTACTTAGAGCTATCTAATAGTTGATAAAAAAAAAAAAAAA